>VMDR010011707.1:0-27961 GCA_007922815.1 Macrotus californicus | reverse complement strand
GGTTTTAGGGGTACAGTTCTATAACACATCATCTGCACATTGTATTATGTGTCCACCAACCCAAGCCAATTCTCTTTCCATCACCATTTATCCCCCTTTACCTTCTCCTACCTTTCCACACCACCCTGTCCCTCTGGTAATTATGGTACTGCTGTCTGTCTATGGTGTTATAACTTCTTGTAAATATTTGGAAGACTGTACCTGAAGAGACCATATGGGCCTAGAGAGTTTGTTTGTTTGTTTGTTTGGTGGCAAGGTCTTTAATAATGAATCAACGTAAGTGTTCTAGTGATCTGCACATCTCTCTAGTTTCCCCTTGAGGATAGATTTTGAGCAAAGAGTTCTTTGTCTCTTCTAAGTTGTTTAGCATATTTAAGGAAATTTAAAAATATATATCCAACATTTTGATATTTATCAGTGAGAACTTTGGTCCACATAACCTTGCCTACCATTATTAGAAAGAGTTTACCGTTTCCTTTCTTCATTACCATTGCATAAATTTGTTTTCCTTGCAGCTGTTTGCATGAGGTTCCTCTTGGCAGACGAGGGGAGAATGGCCACAGTATTCTTCCAGTTTTCATGACCCAAAGGCTCTCTTTCTCCCAGCTGGCCCAGAGACGGAACACTTCCTACAAATGTGGCAGTTTGCCTGTGAGTCTTTATACAAGCCTTCTTCTTTTGCTTCTTTGAATCAAACTGCACCCAGGAGGGTTTCTTCCACCAGCTGTACATCCAGTTCCCACAGTTTTTCCCTTAAATAATGTGGCTTTTCTGGTACTTTCTGAGACCTGCTGTTGCTGGGCTCTCTCTCGCCATCTCTGGGCTGCTTCTCTCCATTTGTTCTGCATGGCTTCCTCCTGATTGCATTTATTTGGGACAGTGTTTACAAATATTTTGATGTCTGTGAATTAAATTTATGTCTTAATTTTGTTGGAAATTGAGTTTGCAAGGTTTGATTATATTTTTTTTTAACTTTCCTTGTTGCTTTTGAATGTTTTCCAGGAAGAGAATGGGAAATGCTAACTACTGCAGCAATGTTTACGCGTATACTCAAGGGTTGGAATCATCCTGATTCCTCCCTCTTTTTTTAAGTCATCACCTGAGGACATGTTTATTGATTTTAGAGAGAGAGGAAGTGGAGGGTGGGAAGAGAGAGAAGTATCGATGTGAGAGAGAAACATCAATCAGTTGCCTCCCATATGCACCCTGACTGGGGATCTTTTGGTATACAGGATGATGCTCCAGCCAACTGAGCCACCAGCCAGGGCTTGATTCCTCTGTTTTTCTCACATCCAATATCAAATGCATCATCAAATCCTGTCAACACGATATTTAAAATATATTCAGAACTTGTCCACTTCCCACCACCTTCACCTCTACCCTAGTCTAAGTCACCACAGAATTTTATAAGGACTATCACATAGCCTCTGAGTTACTTGTCCTACATACATGTCAGTCACCTTACAGTCTATTCTCCATACAGCATTTACATTTCTTTAAGTAGAAGCCAGATCACGTCACCTATGCTCAAAATCTTGCACATTTCCTATCTCTCTAGAATAAAATCCAAGGTCTTTAATACAGCCTTGAGGTCCGACATTCCTTCCTTCCCCTCCCCTCTGCCATTGCATTCCAGCCACAGTATCCTTCTTGCTGCTCTTCAAACAGGTTAAGCATGTTGCCACCTCAGTGCCTTTGCACTTGCTAAACCCTCTATAGGGAATGTTATATCCCTAGGTTTCTTCATGGCTCACTCCTCACTTCATTCACATCTCTGCTCAACTATAATTTTATCAAGAGACATGCCTTAAATAACCTCTCTAACACAACGTCCCTACCCCATACATCAACTCTGTATCTCCTTCCCCAGTTTATTTTTCTTCTTGGCATTTATCACCACTTTACATATTTTATATTTATTTGCTTTTTTGTCTGGAGTTGTCTGTTTTCCCCCACCAAAGTATAAGCTCTGTGAGAAGAGAACCTTGTCTGTTTTTGTTCACTGATGTATCACAGTACCTAGCATTACAGTAAGCACATAATGGAGTCACTGAATGAATGTTGTGGCTACAGAGGAGCCCAACTGCAGGAAGTACAGCAAAAGTAGAGTCTAGGTAGAGTCCTCCCTCTCTGCTGCCACGTGGTCTCTCCCACCTTCTTTCCATCATCACCATCCTCAGCTTGAGTCTACAGTCCTTCCTGCCTGAGACTCCTCAGCTCACTAATTCGGTGTCCAACTCCCAAGCATCAGATTGTTCTGCCTTAGTCCAAGAACCCATCCAAATTCCAAATAACCATTGCTGGGGGCTAGAAGTGGGTAATGTGGATGTGTCTTTTCACATGCCAAGTAGAGTCTCCAGACTCTCTACAAAGGAAAAAATACCGGAGAGCTTTAACTTAAATACCGAACAAGTCTTCACTAATGCATCTCTGACACTGGCAGAGAGAATGTGCATAACTTCAATGAGGGTACCCCTAACTCAAATGCCTTCAGAGTCCCGGCAATCATATGAATGAACGAAGAGGGCAGAGAAGTAAAGACAGAAAACAAGGGAGTCTCTCCTACATCTTAGCCACTCACTAAGCCCTGCCAAGCAGGAATGTGGGCCCAGTGTTGCACAGTCTTCTGGTGGTTGGAGAGGAGCCAAGAAATTTGAAAATTTGGAAGTTTTAGTGTGAAATCTGCCACTTTTAAAATGATGACAACTCATGGACAACAGGGTGGTGATTACTGGGGGGAGGGGGGGTATAAGTGGACTAAATGGTAATGGGAAAAATATAATAAATACTATATATTTTAAAAATAAAAAATAAAACAATTTAAAAATAAAATGATGACACCTCATACAATTTATAAAAAGAACAAAATACTGTACAGATCAAATATGATACATCTGCTGATCAAATTTGGCTCAGGGCTACCAATGTGCAATTCTGTTTTATACAGTCAGCTCAAAAATAGGACACAGGTAATTTATCACACTCAAAAGCAGTGTTTCCCAGGGGGGTTCAATATGAAGATTTCATTAGCTGGAGTAACCAGAACCCCCAGTCCCCTGTCACGGCACCTGCCCCCATCTGCTCTACCAGTCCTGGTACAAACTCCCACCAACTTTTACCATGTGAGACAAGTCTTAGTGGAAAGCACTTGGGCTTTGCAATCAAACAAATCTGAGTTAAAAACCAATGGTACCTCCTAGCATTCCCTAATGTCACTAAACCTCAGTTTCTCATCAGCAAAATGGGAATACAGCAAGTTCTTAAATAGCATTGCTTCATTCAGTGTTGTTTTGCTATAACGTTGATGAGGGGAAAAATCAATTCCCAGCCAGGGCCACTGTCTGTGTGTGGAGTTGGCACATTCTTCTCATGTCTGCATGGGTTTTCTCTGGGTGCTTGTGTTTCCTCCCACATCCTAAAGATGTGCCTATGAGGTGAATTGGCATGTCTACCTTGTTTCAATCTGAGTGAGTGTGGGTGTAGGTGTGAGTGTACCCTGAGATGGATAGATATCCTCTCCAGCGTAAAGTTCCATCTTGTGCCCTGAGATGTCAGAATAGGCTCTGTCACACATGACCTTGACTTGGAATAAGCAGGTTGGAAAATTATCAGCTTACTTGTTTTTATCAATCTTTCCTAAGTGTATGTATGGCTCACATTTATTTCAATGTTTAATATTAGAAGTGTTTGGGGTCTTTATTTAGAAGTCTGGTGATATTTTTGTGACCAGAAATATGCTGTACAAACTTAACTCTTGTTTATATCAATTAGCCTATGACAAAACTGGTTTCATTATACATTGTTTCTCATGAAGTCACAGCTTCCAAGAACCTCTCGAAGTACTTACTGTACAAATTCCTACCTAGAAGGGTTCTAGGGAATAGAGTCAATGTAAATAAAGTGTCTGGTACATAACAGAGGCACAGAGTAGATAGCTATAATGAACAGATGAGGAGCTGCCCTCTCCCACTGAAAGGCATGACACTTGAAGATCTACGAGTGTGATACAGGATGTTCATAGCAAGCTAATGCCACCTAAAGCTCTTTGTGGAATAAGGAGAAGGCAAAAATGCATTTAATAAATAAAATACAGATGGGAAGTACAGCCGTTCAGGAACCCAGGTCTTCACACGAACGCAATTGCTTGTCAGCTTAGTCCGGAATGTCTACGTTCGTAGAAATCAGCACTAATTAAAATTCATAGACATCAGTAATCTGATTATTCAAGAAATCTCTCAACTTTTGAAGCCACTTTTTGTATGCATATTATGACGCAACACTGAGTCAAGAAAATGCATCCCAATTCTCCAATGGCCCAAAATAAATTAGTCCTGGGGCTCAAGAGACACAGGTGGGAAAAGAAAGCCCTCTTTGTAAAGAGTAGACTGCAGTGCCATCTCTGTCTGGTGTGGGCTGCCAGTGGAGACAAAAGGACGGCCCTACCTCCTCTAACAGAAGCAGGGGAGCAACTGCTGCAAAGAGAAGCCACAAGCACTGGCAGCAATGCCTCTCTCTCCCACCCCTCTGCTGCCCTGTGACTTCCAAGGAAGAGGCAATCAGTGAAGACCCATCAGGCCTGCACCAGGAGGCCACACAGAACACTTGGCTTCTCACCACACAGCACACACCTGGAGGGTCTTGAAACAGGAGAGGGGTCATAATAAAAGGAAACTCACAACAGTGCTCCCTCCTGGAACTGAGAGGACCCTGCGCTGCAGAGTCCAGAAACACATTTCTACCAGCAGACAAGTCTAAGTAGGCTTTTCCACCTGTGAAGCTTAAAAAAAAAGGAAATAAAGAAAAAGAAACTTGTCTCTGATCCCTTGTACTTTCCCACCAAGAAGAAGGGCTGAGCCCCCAACCCCAGATCTGCCTGGGCCTGTTCTTATTTCTCAGGCCCTCGTGGCTGCTATAGTCATCCATGCCCATTACCAGTTTTCCTCCAGGGAGACCCAAGCATGAGAAAATCACGTATCTCCTTCACTGCCAAGCCTCTCCTACTTGGCAGGCAATCGGTAATTATTTAAGCTAATGTCTAGATTTAAAAAGAGGGGGAGGGAGCCTAAGATGAGCAGGGTACAGATCAGGATCAGCCAGGAGTTGACAATCATTGAAGCTGGGCGTTGGGTAAATAAAGGTTTGTTAAACACTTCTTGATGTTTTTATGTTTAAATTTTTCCATAATAAAAACGCTTTTGAAGAAGGGCTGGGGAGGACACAGATACAGCCTGAGTGTTCTTCACTCTCCACTCTGTGCGTGGACACCGAAGACTCTGAAAAGTGCTCAGATCAACAGCCTAGAAGGTTCCCGCACTCCCAGAGAAGAGATGGTATCTTCTAAGCACGACACTCAGTGTCCCCAACAAAATCACCTTTGAAAAATTCCCTAGAACTTTGCAAAATTATTCTGGCAGGACCAAACTTCCCTTTTTGGCCTACAAACGCTTCTGCCTCCACAAATGACCCTACAGCCTCGTCCCACTAGGAGGACCTCAACTTCCTGTTCCAAACTACTGTGTTGAGCAATCCAGTTATTGAAATGGCTCCTGGGTGGCAGCTGTGTGTGGCAGCTTGCGGGGTCTTCCTCCTAGGTGTCAGAAGTGAAGGTGCCGTTCTCACTTTCAAGGAGTCAAAAAATACTTTAGATTTCCTTCTTCTTCCTCTTCCCTTAGACTTCACTTTGCTCCTAATAACAAATTGTTTTATCATCTCAAGGGGAGTTTTCAGCCTCAACACTACTAACTCTGGGGTGAACAGTTCCTTGTTGCGAGAGCTGTCCTGTGCATTGTAGGATGCTCAGAATCATCCCCAGTGTCTACAGATCAAGATGCTAGTGGCACATGCCCCACCCCCAGCTGTGAAAACCCACATTGTCTCCAAACACTGCCAAACGCTCTCTAGGAGGGAAATACATTTCCCATCTCAGAAGCACTGGCCTGAAAGATATTGAAAAATCAAGATCAATATTGTCCTGTCAAAAAAAATTTAAAAACCCTGAGATTATACAGCTTATTTCCCTATATGCATTAGGTAATATATTTCAACTTACAAATTTATAAATATGAATATCAATAAATGTTGCAACCTTAGCCAGAAACACATAAAATAACAAGAGAAAAGTGAACTTACAACACTTGCAACTTTTTTTCTGCCTTTGTGGTTTCCTGGGTAAGTCTTGTTTCCTTCAAATTATCCTGTTTTCCTGTCAATGGGGTAATCATTTCAGCCCAGGCCCTCTTTGAAGAGCCACACAATCTGCATTGGAAGGAAAAACTTCTAATGACTTTCTGAGCACTCCCCACGAAGGGTGCTGGCCCTCCAGTGCTCACATAACAGGTGTCACTGGGAAACAGAATCCCCCAAAAGAAGATTTCCCAACAAAATCAGAAAAAAAGCATCGCCAAGGTGTGCTCCTGGTACAATTTCAAATAACACCAGATTCCCAACATGATGAAGAAGCTTAACACAGGCTAAAGGAGCCAGTGTAAGAGGCTGCAACACCCCAGGGGAAATACTCTTATATTTCTTCATCAGGCAAAGGGAATTCCCTACTACATTCAAATGCTTCATTCCCTTCTTGAGAAGAAACAAACTTTGTCTTCCGGCCTGTGGAGGCCTTCTGTGAGCTACAGTCTATTATCTCCTCTGGGGGATTTACCCCACGTAACTGACTCTCCTCCCACCCCATCAGACCCTCAGCTCCACTCAGTGGGGCTCCCAACACCCCTCTCACCCCAGGGAGACGCTGACTTGTCCCTCCCCTCTGATGCTTGGGGACAGGGGTGCAGGGGAGTCTATCTTTTGGGACTATTCTTTCATCTGCGATCCCATGCCACCACCCGTCCCAGTCTGGATCACCTCAATCCTAGATGCTGGCCGAGGCCTCCTAACTGGTCTCCCTGGTTCGGTGGTTCCCCTTTAATCCAGGTTTCACATCGATGGTCATCTTTTAAGAGCACACGCCTAAAGGGCTCAGAATCCTGCTGCAGTTTCCCATTCCCTATCGCCAGGTACAACCCCAGCTTCTCTGGTGCACAGATATGGGAAGCACACCAAACATTTGGTCCAGAAGGTGTCCCAGCAAGAGTAGGACGAGTGCTGAGTGGGACAGGTGCACACATGGGGGATTTATTTACTGGAAAGATGGTAGAGGGAGAAAGAGGAGGAAGGTGCTAAATCCAACAACCTTAAAATTTCCTTTCAACCTTGACTTTCCATGATTCTTGGAACTCCTGGGTCTGCCATTCAGATCCTGCCATCCTCTGTCCCCTAGCCTTCTGCAAAACGATGCCGAATGGTCCCTCACAAATGCTCCTCACATGGTCCTGCACGTGGTTACCCCCCTTTTAAAGGATGACTTCTTTTGGGGTTGTCTTTTTTTTTTTAATTACAAAAGGAACAATGCTGGTGGCAACAGAATGAAACAATACTGAAGTGTTTAAGATGATATCTCTTAACCACTGCCCTCCCAAAGTCACGACTGGCAGTATAGGGTGCGTGGCTTCTGCCTCTTCTCCACGACACATGGCAAGGCTGCACGTGCACACACCCCACTCATCTGACACTTGATCTACCCTGTACCTCAGGGAAGAGGACATTTCATTCTTCCATGCACTGACTCATCTCTCCAGCTCCTCAGAGGTGAAGGCTAGTTGGTTAATCTGCTTTGATCGCTGTTCTTCCACCGACCAGGAAATGGAAGGTAGGGAGATCAGGTATCTCGCTCCAAACCACAGATTAGCGAGTGGTAGAGTTAAGACCAGAACAAAGGCTCCTAACCCAGTGTTTGTTATTACCCTGTGCAGCACTCTTCTCCTTCTCACAGTGCAGAATGCAATGCTGTACAGGTAGCAGGTAGAAATAAAATACCTGTTAAAAGAGTAATCTACAGAGGCAGGATAGCACAGTCGTTAGGGACTTGGACTCAATTCGGGCTGCCTTAGATAGAGTCTAGATGTCATTTACGTAATTGTGACTCCTGCCTCAAGCAGCTGGGCCTCAGTTTCATCATCTGAAACCTGGGGTAATTATAACAACCTTCCTTAAAGGGTTGTTAGGAAAATTAGTATCTGTAAAACACCAAAAACAGGGTCTGGTACATGTGCTAATAATATCACCATCATAGCTCTAATATAAGCCCCCAAATACAATCCTTCTTAAAACTTAGCCTG
The DNA here is from genome assembly GCA_007922815.1 of Macrotus californicus. Taxonomy (NCBI): domain Eukaryota; kingdom Metazoa; phylum Chordata; class Mammalia; order Chiroptera; family Phyllostomidae; genus Macrotus; species Macrotus californicus. Next base: position 19,790 of record VMDR010011707.1, on the reverse strand, counting down.
GCAAACTAAACTAAATCTTGTTAGTTCTGAACCCTGTCCAAAAAGAAATCAGCATGGGGGAAAATCTCTTACAATATTAGTCCCAAAATATTTAAGTGACATAAGTGACCTGAACCATTACTCCCAGGGAGGAATGACCTCATAATGACCTCATAGATCAAAAGCATTGTAACACCTACTGCACCAAAGAATAAAAAACCCTAACAGCCTCTAGCAGTAATTATCTAAGTAAAGTGAGCTGCAAATCTGTTGGAGAATTGCTTTCACCATGATAATATTTCTAGTAAATTGCTGCTTCCATACTAAAAGTACTGGTGTTGCAGAACTGGCATACTAATAGAAAGATTATTATAGAAACACAATGAAAATGAATTAGATATTATTAAAGATTCAACACTACAACAGAGCCTGATTACAAGAGAGTTCAAGCTGTATTGCTTAATGGGCAGATAAAAGTGCTAATTAAGCTCACTCTTAGAGGATGTCCCTAGGCAGGTCTATAAACTGCAGGTAGCAAGAGGTCTATGGACTAAATAAGGAACCAGTAATGCCTACCCAGTTGGATAGTACTACCGGGAAGATGGGGAAAGAACAGGAAGAGCCAAGATTTTCTGCACAGGAAGGGTAACCTGTGAAGCACACAAATATCCAAAGTTATTTGAACCTCAGTTTTTTGTGTATTTTTTTCTTGACTGCTTCGTCCGAAACACTTTTAATCCCTCCTTTGCTTAAGTGAAGAAAACCAAAATAACCCACCATAGACTGGCGACCCTCAATAAACAGCATAGGCAGAGGCAGAGAAGACCTTGTCATGGCCAAAGCCTGCTCAGGCAACGAGAAGACACTGAATAGCTCCCCCAGCAGCACCTTGGTCAGAAGCATCTTTAAAGAGTTGCTAAAGGCGTTGCCATGCGTTTCAGGGTCTATTTTGCTTTCTCACTTTGTTAATTAACTAATCACGGATACCAAAGCACCTTACAAATATAAAGTGTCAGGGAAATGCTAAGTAAATTCGCCTACCTGGTCTAAATGTCAACGCTAAATTAGGAAAGGAGGAAGAGCGAAGAGCTGTCCCCAGATTGCAGCAATCCAGGGGCCGCGGCTCCCTAGCGGAGCGGCGGCGAGACCCGGTGTGCCCTGCAGCAGCCTCCGGCCCGGAGCAAGGCTCTCAGCAGGACTTCTGGAAAGGAAACCTGGACCAGGGCCACCCCGGGGCAAAGAGAGCACTACTCGTGTAGGCTCATCCTCGCTGCTCAGCCTCCATCTCCCCGCATCTCTGGATGTCAACAAACCCAGATCACAAGTGAAACTTTCCCGGCCCCGCTGTCACGCTGGGTCTCTGCCCTCTGCCTGGGAGCGCTTCGCGAGAACAGGTGTGGGACCGAGGCTCGAAAGGGGACCCCCGCCTCCAGACCCAGGGATTGTATAATCGGCGCGGGAGGGGTGAGGGGGGAAGCTTGGACCATAACCACGCGGGAATGAGGAGGCTTGGCCCCGGGACCCGGAGACTGGCTTGGCGCCTGGAAGGGGGGGCGGGGGGGAAATGGTGAAGGGGGAATGAGAAGACTGTCGTCCCGCCCCCCGGGACCGCCCCCGGGTGGCCAAGGGAGCAGTGGGGCTGACACAGCCCGGAGGGGGCGCCCGCGCGACGGAACGATGCCGAGGAGGACGCGAGGTCTCGGCAGCGCGGCCAGCCTTACCTGCGCGCCGGGCCAGCGCGATGGGAGGTGGCTTGGGATGCCAGGGCGGCGGGCAGCGAGCGGCAGCGCTGGCAGCCACCGGGGCCACAGAAGGCAAAGAACCGTGGCGGCGGCGACAGACAGCGGTAGCGGCAGCGGCTGGCGCGGGACTGACAGCCCTAGGCTCCGCCTCCAGGCCCTGGGCCACGCCCCCTCCGTGGCCGCGCGACTGGCCCCGCCTCCTCCGCCCACCGCCGAGGTCAACCTGGGTCCACCGACCTGGAGGGCGGGGGTGCTCGCTTCCGATTGGCCCTGGAGACACACGTCCCGCCCACTCCCCACCCACTGCTTGGCAAAGGATCAGCGCGTGCGTGGTGGCTGCGACAGGGAACGTAAAAAGCTGACTGCTCGCGTTTTTGGTGTCCGACCGCCGGTATCTGTCATCTTCCTTCAACCTGGACGGCTGGAGCCTGGAATGACCTGAGGACCAGGTATTGGACTCAAGCTCCATGGTGAATTGTCCTTATTCCCCTGTGAATGAATCTACGGGAGAAAACAAAACCGGAATGTGCCAGGCTCTAACCAGAAGAGAGAGATCCCCAAACTATGAACTGCAACAGAAAACCTGAAGGGCGCATCTGCAAAGGGTCTAAGGGTGCTTTATGCACGCACTGGATTCGCTCCCTGGTCAGCAAGTGTGGTGTATGTGCGAAGAGTCTAGTATTTGTGAAACGAAGTGAGGACGTTAGGGTGTGCCAACAGAGAAAGTGAGTGACCCTGAAGAAAACTGCTCTTCTCCAGCCCCTACCTCTTACTCCCCTGACCCTCTCGATCTCCCTCCCCTCCCACGGTACCCTCAGCTTGTAAACAAGATCAAGTCTCTCCAAACCAAGACCCAGCAATTCCACACCTGCGTATATACCCAAGAAAATTAGAAACACGTATCTACACCAAAACTTGTACACAAATGTTCATAGCATATTCATAATAGCCAAAAAGTGGAAACAATTGGAATATTCATTGCTTGATGAATGGATAAACAAATCAGGGTTTAACTATACAAAGGCATTGGGCAATAAAAATGAAGTACTGCTACATGCTATAGTATGGATGAACGTTGAAAACTAAATGAAAGCCAGACACAAAAGATAACATAGTGTATAAGGCCAATTATGAAATGCCCAGAATAGGCAAGTCGAAAGACAAAAAGTAGATTAGCGATTGCCAGGACCGGGGAAACGGGAAAATGGGAAGTGGCTGTTAATGAGTATTGGGTTCTTGTGAGGGGAGAGAGTGATGAAAATATTCTGGAATTAGATAGGAGCGATAATTGAACAACTTTGTTAACATACTAAAAGCCACCAAATAAAATACTTCAAAAGAATGAATTTTATGGTATGTGAATTATATCTTGATTTTTAAAAAATCAAATTACCAAAAAAAAAAAAAACCCAAACCCTTAACTCCCTTAACATTGTACCCCTTCTGGCTACTATGTAGCTTCCCAGCTCTTCTCATCCAAGATTCTTACAAGGGCAGCCCACATATCTTACTGGTACTTCCTCATGTCTCACTTCTATATATTAGTTCCCCAGATTGTGGCTTCTACTCATAACAGAGCTCAAAACTGCTCTCTCCTTGAATCCTGTGGCTTTCTATGACCCTGAACATTCCCCATTCTCCTCCTCTTCACTTTTTTCTGCTTTTCACTTTCTTTTCCTTGGCAAGCCAATTTTAAACAGTGCTGTTTTCCATGTCCCCTTCCATGGAAAACAGCTTAAATTCTAACAGCCGCCTCATGGCTTGAGTACGTTTCTCAGACTCACTATGTCCTAAGCAATTGGTCATCTCCCCTCCCCTTCCTCTACCTTCTCTCCAGGAGTGATACCTGCTATTGCATGCTTGGGCCTGGGAGTCACCCTTGATTCTTCCCTCTTCTTTCTTCTAGTTTCAACCACTGATTTGTATCCCGTAAATGTTCTTAAATCCCAGTTCTTTTATATTCATTCTACCAGAGCCATATTCCACAACTCCATCATCTTTTGCCTTGTAATTCCTTTTGTCCCCTTCAAATCTAGCTTCCAACCAGCTGGTGAAGTGGACACCCATTGCTTTAGGTGACATGACTGCATTCCTCTTTCTTATGGTAGCAACACCCTGATTTTGTTTTGAGAATCCACCCTCCCCCAGGAGATCTAGTCTTGAGGAGACTGCCAGTCAAGATACGGACTTTACCTGGCCCAGGTTGGGTGTGCCCTCCAGCTGGGGCAATATAACATCCTTCATCTGGGATTTGAATCCCAGGCAGAACAACATAAAAACTGCAGGTGGTTGGACCTGATTCTTAGAGACCAAGGAGACTGCCAATCAATTCCTGCTATTTCTGCCTCCAGAAGCTCCTTTCAGAGCCTGGGTTCTGCAGCTTTTCTTTCAGTTTCCTGATTGACCTCCTATCTCTCCAATGTATTCCTTTTTTTTTGGAAGTTAACCAAAGTTGCCTAAAACCATAGAACCTAACTTATACAGAAATATGTGTGAGGCACAAACCCTGTCTGTCCCTACTTAAAACTGTTTGGAGGCTTCCTCTCACCCGTAAGATATAATACAAGCTCTAGGACCCTGCCCATGCCTGCTTCTCCTGCATCTTTTCCCCTCACTCCCTGCCCTTAGGTTCTGAATTATTTGGAGTTTCATGGCAAGTCACTGTAAGATGTTATGCCTCCATGTTCATGAGTCCACTGTGTAGAATATCCTTCTCTGTTTTTCCCTTGCTAACTTCCACCATCCTTTAAGGAATTCTCCTCCTTCTGAAAGCCTTCCCTGGCTCTTCCCTGCTCCCAACATTCCGTCGCCCTCTGTGTTCTCAAAGCACTCTATTCTCCCACCTATTATTGAACTTAATGCTATAGTATTTTACTTATTTAAGTATCTGCCTGTCCACTAAACTTGTATGTTGTTTCTCAAGGACTGTAACTTTCTTTTCCTTATCTGTAGTGCTGAGCACACTGCCTGGCAGGTGCTCAGAGCCCTTCCTGTCTTCTTCTTGGCCTCTGTAATTCCTGAATAAGAGAAAGGGATCTGATTAAGAGACATTAACAAGCATTTTTCCCAGAGATATGAAAAACAAAGTTTCATGCCTAAGATATCTCATACAGTTTGTCCAAAAACTGTATTCCAATTCCAAAAAATGTCCCAGAAGACTAACTGCTAAAACCTCAGTAAGACTAAAGGGCACTTATAAATAATATAACTCTCATCTCTAAAATCACTCAATTTCTCCTGAAAGCCCTCATGGTTTAATGAGACGCAAAATTCGGTAACTCAGACAATTGTACTCATTGTGACTAAACGGCAAGGTGCCTTTTGGGTTTCCCCCCTAGAATATGCCTGGAAGTTTTATGTTATTTCAAGATATTAAAATTTTGTTTTAGAGTTCAGAATTGTTTGTATATATACACATATGTACACACACACATACACAATTACAGTTGACATATAATATTATATTTGTTTCAGGTGTACAACATGGTGACTGGACATTTATGTACCTTATGAAATGATCACCCTGATAAGTCTCAACACCCATCTGACACTATGCAGAGCTATTACAACATTATTGACAGTATTCTTTATGCTGAACTTTACATCCTGGTGACTGTTTTATAACTGGCAATTCGTACTTCTTAATACCTTTCACAAAGAGTGTTTTTGTACTTATTTGTAACCATAGCTGAAGAATAATCTGAACATAAGCAAATCTATTGTTCCCTTTTGGCGTCTAATATATATGGGGTAGGCAAAAGTAGGTTTACAGTTGTGAATAATTAAACAGTTTATTCTTGGATCATTTATTAGTTATTATATTATTTTCCATGTGAACAACTGTAAACCTACTTTTGCTCACCCCCGTATATGACCTTAAATGGGATTACATAGCCATCCATTAGACAGCTATTCAAAGACTGAGTGAGGAGAGCTGGATTTTAGCCCCAACTTGATCATAACCAACTGCTTGATCTTGAGTAAGTCATTGCCCTTGGACAATTGCAGTCCGCCTCCCCAGTATCTATTCCTCCATTGTCCCACCATCAGAACCCCAACATTTCTTTGGAAAGCCACTTTTTCTCTATTCTAACCTCTGTGGTCTTCTATAACCTGACCCCAAATTCCAGGAGCTGAGCCTGATGGGTTTAAAGCAATCATTCTACCCTATTAAATTTGGTTATAGAAATTAGTTCAAAGGCATATGTGAAACCCAGTCAAACAATGAGATTTAAGAAGACATTTACAAGGGCTTCTGACAAAAAGAGGATTCCTTTCCCTGCTATAGCTCCTATCAATGATATAAGGTCTAGAATTCATGCAGCCACACATGATCACAAGGATAGAGACTCGGTTGCCAGGCAGTGGATGAATCCTAACGAAAAGCAAATGGAAAATAAACAGAATCTCAGTTACATTGTTGAGCAGTGAGCAGCTAGATCAAGCCACACCTGAAGCTGTTGCCCATTATTTTGCAGTTCTATGAGCCAATAAATTTTCTTCATTATTAGAGTTTAATGTATTGTCTATAGCATAAATACTCTTAACAATAACACTTAACAATCTCTGGGCCTCCACTTTTTCACAAATGAAATAAAGGTAATATGAATAATTTCTAAGAATTCTGCCAGGTCTCACATCCTGGGAGTCTCTGAAGTGTAAATATACTTATAAAATGTAAGTGCATTATCACTTACTAGTAAGAACTAAGGAAAATAAGACTCTAGTTTAACCCAACAAAAGATAGCTGAGACTGGAAGTGCAAACAGAAATCCTTAATCTTTGGCGTTTACCAGGATCTCCACCCTCTCCCCCTGTACTTCAGCCAGTTGTTCTTATACTCTGATTGTGGGGGCGGGGCTCTCTGAGAGGAAGCTTAAAGATGGCCCTGCTTTAGAAGATCTTGGATTCTTGTTGCCCATGGCCTTAGATGCCTTGTTTAGATTCTGACCTTTTCTCCCCAAACTCTTTGACCTGAGAACTCCCCTGTGCCTTCTATCTCTCCCTAGTCCGACCTCTGAATCATATAGTTAACTTGGCCGCAACCCCTCCTGTCTGCATTCCTAGAACTGACCACCTTCAATCAGCTGGAAGCAATGATATATTAGCCAGCAACTCCAGATCTGTTTATCTGTAGCAGCAGGGCCTAGAGGAAGGAGACAGGGATGCTTATTTAGTGGAGACTCACTTAACAAGAGAGATTAAGCACCTTAGAAGCCTGAAGGGTTGAGCAAATTGTTAGATGCACTGTACTAGCAATTATGTGTGAAAGGTTTCACATACAGGGATATGTAGCCCATTTAAAATAATGCATTTGGACATAATGTTGTAATCAACATCCTAATTTGAAAACGCATTGCCTGGGTCTCCCTGCCAGGTATTACACTGGGACACTGGGGGCATACCTGAAGGCACTGAGAACCACAGGAAGAAGCGATATGGAAAGAACCTGGACTGCTTTCCTGGAAATAGAAATTAAGAGCATGCTGTTGGTTAAATTTGCTCTTGGTTCTAGCTTTGCAAGATTCATGGAAGAAGACAGATCTTCAGCAGTGTTTTGATTAATTCACTTAATATTTTATGCCCAGATAATCTTTGCATACAGAAATAACCAAGACAATGTTCCTATTTTTCAGGAGTTGAGGAGATGGGGGAGGAAATGGACCTAGACCTGTCAGATTACATCAGGAAATAGAGCTTGCTTCATATGGCTCAAGTGTAGAGACTTCAGTGAAGGGACTACTTGCAGAAATGTGGGTAGGGGTGGTGAGGCACCACAGCAGAAAACCATTGCCACCCCACAGAATGAAGAGACAAGCAGCGGAAACTGGAGAGTGGGAACTGAGGGGAGGGGCTGCCTGGCCACAGGTATAGTCAGGCAGAGATTCTACCAGAAGAATGACATCAGAGCAGAGGAGTGGGGGTAGAGCACCTTGACCTCTATAATGCCTCCGGCCCTTCTCCAGTCTCCTGCAAACGCCTATCGCTGGCTGACCCGAACAGAAAACCCACAAGCAATGAAGCCCAGATGATGCCATCGGCAGGGATCAGCCTCCCCGGGAAACAGTGGAGAATGGATATGGCAGCATAAACAAAGGATAATCAGTTCACTCCACCCCATTGGCCATCCAGCTTCCATTTTTGCCCTTCACTTGAGTGACAAAAATCTCATCCCAAACACAAGGAGACACAAGTGTCATTAGCTACCATATTATTGCTGCTATGTCATTTCAAGTGTCATCCCACCTGGAATCTAAATTTTGAGGTTAGCTACCACAAGTACTCTTCATATAAAGTAGGAGAGGAAAGGGAGGAGGGAATGAAGAGTCAATTGGCATAATATAAATTTGGCTGCTATGGTTTCCCCTTCTGTATCCTGTCATGAGGCCAGAGCTACTGGGTTCTTCTTTCACTATCCCTTCTACGTTCACCTTACCTTCTACCAGCACCTCAGCTGGTGGGGAGACCCAAACCCTCATTTCAAAATAACGGAGCCCCTACAAGTCCTCTCTATTTCAGTTTCCAGCTCTCCACTGAACTTTGTTATTGAAATGGAAGTCCTAAGAAGTGGCCCCATAAGTCCCCTGGGTTTAGAACATCGTTTTCTCGGTCCTGTTGCATAGCAGCAACCCAGTCTCCCTTTGGTAGTCAGGACAGCGATCCCCTTCTCTTCCTGTTGATTCAATGGCATAAAGAGTCCCAAAATGCCCAGGGACAAGCTCAGCTTCCAATTCATCAGAACCGAGGCTGTGTTCCTTGGTAGGAACATTCCTCTGAGGAATCAACACCCAAACCTGTCAAGCCCACAATCACGGAGGTTAAAACAAAAGTCCTATTAAGTGGAGTACTAATTGTAATAGGAGGGCCACTTTAACTCTTTTCTTTGGTTCCTAGCCCATGTGTTCTCACTATGCAGACACCACCAGACATTGACCGCTGGTTTAAAGCATATACTACATCCTGCAGGTAAGCTCAAAGCCTTGCATGGCCTCATATCCCAGCTGGCCCACTGAACCTTAACTATGGACTCCTGAGAGGCCCTGCGTTAAGCTGACAGAGATGCTGTCATTCTTTATCCCTAAGTGATGGTATAAAGCAGAGCTACCCACAGATTTTGGAATTATTGTGTATGAGAGAAATGCATGCCTGTATTTCTTAAGCCATTCTCATTTGGGGTCTCTTTGTGACATCACTTTAACATTAACTGAGATAGCAATGGTGGCTGCTAGCATAGCCCTAACTTGTGCTCTTTTCCTCTAGGTTGCTGGGAGGGGCTTGGGGTGAAGAGTGAGGGGAGAAGAGAGCCTCTGGCACTCTGCCTACCCTGGGCTCAAATACACCCCCGTGCTGCACCTTCCCTACCAGGCAACCCTGTGCCTCGGAAAGCCACCCTGTGGCTCAATTCCAGGCACTGCTCTTGCTCAGGTGTTCTCTCCCGATGGTGGAGGGGAGAGTGAAGGAACGAAGAGACACACAGAGGCCAGTAGCACTGCATGAACATGCTTTGAATCGCTCCCTGCCCCATCCAGTCCCTCTCGGCTCTGACAACCTGCCATCCCCAGGCAGCACTGATGTGGCCCTGCTGTGTCTCTGCCTTGAAGAGATGAAGAGGTAGGCAGTGATCTGCCCAGGGAGAGAAAGAATTTAACTCAACAAAAAAGCTTTCTCCTAGGCTCCCCCCTCATCTCCTCTGCAGCCCTCTGCTGTTCTGTATTGTTGCTAATCACACAGAAACCCTAAATCTGTTGTCACTGCAGGGGATTCTCACCAACTTTCTGATGGTTTCTCAGATCCACCGACCTCCCTCCCTCTGTTCTGGCTTTGTCAGGGAAGGGTCGAGCGAGCAGTGCTTGATCCCTGCCCTGTGCTGACATGAGGTTTCAGGGGTAGGGACCATACAGTGCATGGAGACCTGTAGCAGGAGGAGGTGAAAGATAAATAATAGGCAGGCAGGTACTTCGTGTATGACTCCACTGACATGCAGTTTCCAGAACAGGCCACTCCGTAGAGACAGAATGCTAACCAATGGTTTCCAGGGGCTGGAGGAGGCAGGATGAGGAGGGGTTACTGCTTAATGGGTATGGAGTTTCCTTTTAGGATGATGAGAATGTTCTGGAGCTAGAGAGTGGTGATGATTGCACAACATTGTCAGTGTGCGAAATGTCACTGAATTGTAGACTTTAAAAATCGCTAAAATGGTGAACTGTATGTTATGCGAATTTTATCCCAATAGAAAAAAATAGGCAGTCGGATTTTATTCTAACTAGAGAGAGAAGATGCTCGAGGGTTCCAGGGTGAAGCTGGCAGTAACGGAAACAAACAGAGCTGCGAGAGAGTCATTGACCTTGGAGTCCTTCTTGGGGCATCTGTCCCCTCCAGCATGGGGAAGTGAGGGGGTGAAGCCAAGCAGGGGGGAGAGAAGGCCAAGGAGAGGATGCCGATTGCAGAGAGGGGAAAGGCAGACACCTGGGCCATACGCCTTTCCTAGATTTTCCTGACGTCATGGATTTTCTGTTATTTGTGTTCATTTGTTTTCAACTACTCAGCAATCTATCGCCTTCCAGAAATGTGGGAGGGGGTCCTCCTTTTGTAAATCTTATTCATAGAAAGGGCCTTTCTTCCCAATCCACTATCTGAGGGGGCCAGAGACTTTCTCTCCATACCCTGCGCCCCCATCTGCCAACCACGCTGAATCTCAGACATCTGACCAGCTCAGCTATGGGGTATACCCTTTGGGACATCAAATCACGGAGAGAGTGACGCAAAGACAGAGAAGCAGATGAGAGACTGCTCATGACAGCCAAGCCCAAGGATGTGCGTCCACTGGCAGCAGCAGTGAGCAGAGTGTGAGGCTTTGGCATTGAGCGTCCAAGTGCACCACACTGACCCCGAGGGGCAAGCCGCTGCCTAGCCTCTTGTTCTGTTTACCTTCCCAACCTGGTTTGCCAATTTCCCTTCAATTCTCAAACTAGCCTTCCAATAAATTCCTTGATTGCTCAAGTTAGCCAGAGCTTGATTCTGTTACTTGTAGCTAGGAGCCCTAACATCAGAAAACATGGTGCATTCCAATGAGATGCCCACAGCTCCTTGTAAAATTGAAATACTGTCTCCACCTTGATTCTTCTGTTTGTGTGTATGTCACTTTAAACATTGCAGATGTGGCAACAAAATGCATTTGCATGTGCTGAGTTATTGTCACTATGGTGACGGGAAGAAAAAGCGCTGCTCTAGCCATTAGGAGACCAAGCCTCACTAGCCATGCAACCTTGGGCGAGTCGGTTTCCTCTCCATTCAGGCTGAGATGAACCGTGAGCCCTTTTCCGGTACTTAGGATTCTGTGGTTCGGGCATTGCAAAAGAAATATTTTTATATTAGCACCATGCCCTGGAAAAGAAACTGCTCTCTCTCGCAAAGAGGCTCCCTCTGATTCAGTGTCATACAACTAAGACAACTCCAGGTGTCAGTCTATCCTTCATCTCTTCAATAATGCACAGTCTTGTAGACAAGCAACAAAAGTTAACACCAGCTTCTGCTCCCTGTGGGGTAGCCATCTGCACTAATACTAATGAGAGCTCACACTTGGATAGCACTTATTACGCACTGAGTGCTGTCGTAGGAGCTCTACATGTATTAGCTCACTTGATCTTTACAACAACCCCATGAAGTAAGGACTATTGTTACCCCTATTTTACAGAGGAGGCAACAGAGGCAAAGAGAGGTTAGTTAACTTGCCCAAGGTCACACAGCTATCAGGTGCCAGAGCCAATATTGAAACTCAAACTATCTGGCTCCAGAATCCAACTGCTTTGCGTGTGTGTAAGTGTGTGTGTGTGTGTGTGTGTGTGTGTGTGTGTGTGTGTGTGTGTGTGTGTGTGTGTTAAAATTTATATAACATAAAATTCACTATTTTAAAGTATACAATTGAGTGATATTTTGTATGCTCACAGAATCCATGCCTTTTATGATATGCTATATTGCCAAAACCATATATATCATTAAATAAATAAACCCAACTTAATCATCAGATTTACAGACTGAGAGGCAGTGAGATGGAGTGGTCCTTTCTTTCATCCACTCTCCTGCATCGAAGGGGAGCAATGTAATTTCCCTATGAAGAGTATAGAGTACGACATGATCCATTTTACTAGCTAGCTTCTAGTTCTAGTCCACTCTGTGTCTCCACAAAGGCTGCATCTAACCTCAGTCATCCTACAAAGGTGCACATCCATCACCTTGTAACACTTCAGTGGAGGATCTAGCAAGGGAATCCCACGTTTCCTCCGAGGTCCAGTCCCACTGTGTAATGACATCTCACCTCCAGAAAGTCCTGGACTGCATCCTTTTTCACACGTGACAGCTTTCAACTTCGGGGGCAGAGGGGAAAGTTTAGGAAACATATCGTGAGCATTTTGTTCTGTGATGACCATTCACGTTGAGTGCCTGGAATACCAATGCCTGACTAGATGGGGCTTTGGACATATTATGGCTACTTCTCAGTAGTCTCCCTGTAACATTTATTCACTCAGCAACAATTGGTGGTCCCTGTTGCGTGGAAGCTGCAGAAGTGAGCCCTGGAAGCCTGGAGAATTGGAGGAGTAGCTGGTGGGTAGGTCCGTGGTTCTCAGCCTTGTTGGGCAAGAAGTCTCTCAACAAAGCTTTTCTTTTTTTTAATTAAATATTTTGTTATTGTTCTATGACAGTTGTCCCAATTTCTCCCTGTGCTTTCCTCCAACCAGCCCACCCCCCTGCTCCCGCAGCCAATCCCCACCCTGTTGTCCATGTCCAATGGGTCATTCATTCAGGTTCCTTGACTAGACCCTTTCGATTCTTTCTACCCTTATTCCCCTCCCCCATACCCTCTGGTCATATTTATACCCTCCGTTCCTTGTTTCCATGCCTCTGCTTCTATTTTGCTCATTTGTTTGCTTTGTTCATTAGGTTCCTGTTATAGGTGAGATCATATGGTATTTGTCTTTTACCTCCTGGCTTATTTCACTTAGCATAATGCTCTCCAGTTCCATCCACACTATTGTGAAAGGTAGGAGCTCCTTCTTTCTTTCTGCTGCATAATATTCCATTTTGTAAATGTGCCACAGTTTTTTGATCCACTCATTTGCTGACAGGCACTTAGGCTGTTTCCAGCACTTGGCTATTGTCAATAGTGCTGCTATGAACATAGGGGTGCATAGGTTCTTTTGAATCAGTGTCTCAGTATTCTTAGGATATAATCCCAGCAGTGGAATCCCTGGGTCAAAAGGCAGTTCCATATTTAATTTTTTGAAGAATTCCATACTGTTTTCCACAGTGGCTGCACTAGTCTGCATTCCCACCAACCGTGCACTGGGGTTCCCTTTTCTCCACATCCTCACCTGCATTTATTGTTTGTTGATGCATTAATGATGGCCATTCTGACCAGTGTGAGGTGGTATCTCGTGGTTTTAATTTGCATCTCTCTGATGGCTAGTGATATTGAGCATCCTCTCATATGTCTCTGGGCCTTCTGTATGTCCTCCTTGGAGACGTATCTGTTCAGGTCTTTTGCTCATTTTTTAATTGGGTTGTTTGTCTTCCTGGTGTTGAGTCATATGAGTTCTTTATATATTTTGGAGATCAAACCCTTGTCCAAGGTATCATTGGCAAATATGTTTTCCCATATAGTCAGTTCCCTTTTCATTTTATTGATGGTTTCTTTAGCCAGGCAGAAGCTTTTTAATTTGATATAGTCCCATTTGTTTATTTTTCCCTTTATTTCCCTTGTCCTAGGAGATATATTAGCAAAAATATTGCTGTGTAGGATATCTGAAATATGATTTTCAGGTTGATTACTCTGTGGTTTAGCTACAAGACGGGCCTGGGTCTGGGAGCAAGTGGACCATGCTTCTGGCTACTCTGCAGCCGTCTTAGATCCCTCACAAAGCTTTTCAAAATACAGTATTCACTCCTGACAGCCATGCAGATGCTGCACTGGCCAGTGGATCTGGGGAACATGCGTTTTTCAAAAATCTCTCCCAGGTACATCTCATGTCTCTTGTTCTCCCACCACCACTACCACCACTGCCCAACCCCTCATTCCAAACATACTTTTTCTTCCAGAACCATTGAAATTGGAGATTTCTGAGGCAACTTTGTCTAAAATTCTGTGGTTCACTCTTTAGTACATTTCTCAACTTAACATTTATTGACTACCTACTCTGTACCAAGCACTGGAGACGTAGGGAGAACAAGACCTAGGTGGACACAGACCCTGCCTCTGGGAAGCTCCCCATCTGCCTGGGGCAGACAGACCAGCAAACCAACAGCATCCAACAAGAGGAGCCTGGGATGCAAGGGAGCATTTTGTGAACTAACTGTCCCTCAGGTGACAATTCAACTCTCCATTCTTCAGAATACATGATTCCTCTGCTTTCTTTTCAAAGCTGCTATTCCTGATGGTTGAACACGGCCATGTAATAAACATCTGACAAGTTCTAACCCTAATGTGTCTACCCTCCTTCCAGTTTCAGATGCAAAGCACGTTCTTTGCAGCACCTCACACCACTCCCAAGTCCTGCATGCTAACACTTCTCCACCAAAAGGCCATTTTAATGAGGAACTTGGTTCAGGCATCAGTGATAGAACATTAATATTCATGGTTAGTCATTGTAAAAACCTTTGTTTCACTCTTCTGTTTCTGTAGAGGAGGAGGTTTAAAATGGCCAGAAATTCCCAATCCCTGTTTATTCTATCTAGGCCTTTATTTCCAGAGGATTTTCTTTTTGGCTTCCATTATTTCATCAGAGTTGGCAAGGAAAGTCAGTTCTGCTCCTGTCCAAGTGTTAAATGGATGCTCATGTGTCTTTTTGCCACATTGGTATAATTAATTTTATTGCAAATAAGATTTTTCTTTTTTCCCCTTTGCATGCAAATGTGGTACGCTTCCAGTGTTTGCATAATAGCATTAATTCTTTCATTTGTAAAAAAGGACATGCATTATTTTGGCAGATAGATGGAGCTTTGATGGAGAGATTATTACATTTCCAAAAGCAAAGAGAATAAATCAGAATTTATCCAGACGCTGACTAAACATCCCCATCCCCCAATTGCACTGATCATGGGCCAAGTGTCTAACACACCATAATTTCCTCCCAGAGAATAAACCTTGCAGAACAGTAGGGTCTTGCTGGCTAATCTCCATTCTCTGCCCTGCCCTGTGGATTGTCTCACCTGAGCTTCCTTGCCCTCTGGCTTCTGGTTGGGTTTGGCCAATGGGAAGGACCAGCATGAAAATGGAGGATGGGAGTAAAGAGAAGCTGTATTTTCTCCCCCTGCTCCCTCCCTACTTGCCTTGGGTCATGCAATGGTTGTGATCCTCCTAGGCCATAGCTCCCATCAGTAGCCTCTCTTTCCCAAGGCCAGGTCTCCCTGGACTCTGGTAATCCCCTTCCTTCTCCTTGCTGCTCCAGGCTCGACCCTGGGAGCTTCAATACCCCAAGGTGGCTAGCCCTGGCCACATTTATGTGGGTAGTCTTTATCTTCAACCCCTTTGAGTATGCCATCTCTTTCCTTCCCAGACACAGAGAGAATCACCATATTCCTAAGACAGCTTAGCTCACTAGCACCTCCCACCAAAACAAAACAAAACAAAATCCATAATTGGAAAGGTAATAAGAAAGCCTAAAACTACTGAGTACTTAGAAGTTACACAAAGCAGAAGAGAAGTTTGCTCCAGGCGTGTCCAGCTTCACGGCAGTCAGGCAAATGACTGACACCTGTTGGTTTTGCTTGTCACTTGGTCACTTGCTTCTGGTCACAGCCTCCTGGTTTTCCTTGAGAAGCCATCTCTTCCTTTTTCTTGGTACATGTGGATTGGGTGAGCTATTGTCACCCTCAGCTCAGAGGAAATAGGAGACTCTGGCTGGATGGCCACTCAGGGCATCAGTTCCCCAGGCCACAAAGTTGGTTCAGGGATGAGAGTGTGATCAATGAAAACCTCCTAGATGAAGTTCTGAGACTTTGGCTGGAGCAGCTGGGGAAAAGGTGTTTTCCTTCCTCTGAGGTTGCTGAGGACCTAAACAGGAGATTTGGTGGCCATCTGTCGTGAGGGGCAGAGCCTACCTAACTGAACAATCACAGAGGAAGCAGAGCTAAGAAATAGACAAAGGAAAACTGGGTTTTGATCACATCACTTGAGCCCTGGATCAAGCCTTGCTTTGCCATTGCAGTTACATGAGCCAAACATTCTGGCTTCTTATTTACTTATTCTGGGCTTCTGTCACTAGCAACTGAAAGAATCCTGGCTAATACATAGAAGATGGGAGCTCTTTCTAAACCAAGAACCACTATGGACTGGGTAAAAGGGAGACAGAAAAGAAAATAGAATTTACTATTTCTGCAGCATCTATTGTGTGCTCTAGAATACAGCACATCTAAATGTCGGTTAATTTATTTCATTCTTGAAACAACTTTACCCAGTTATCCTGAGGAACTCACTAAGTGCTACACAATTAGCAAATGACAGGGTTAAGTTCAAACCAAGGGTATTCTACTTGCAAAGTCATATTTGCTCCACTTCGATGGGCTCTCATCACCATCACAATCTTCTTCATCTTCTCCTCACTATCATAGTCATCATCTTCTTCAGGAAGCTCACTGAGAATCTGGACCACAAGAGCAGGAAGCTGAGTTTCCTAGGCACCAGAAAACACAGACCCTGAAATGTACATACGAGTATGCAAATAACTATAACATGAAGCAGAGAGTGAACAGTACCAACAAAGAGGTGCACTACTTCCATCTGAGATGCTGGAAGAACTCAAACCTTTAGAGAGGGTGGAAGAGAATCTAAAGATGAGGAAAGAATCTGAGCAAAGACATGAAGGTTGGGAATGCCAGACCACAGAAAGACTCTGCACATTACAAACTTCAGTGGTTCTCCCAGTTCCTCTCCTTGGCTTCATTCTCTATTTTCTATATTGTATTGTATTGTATTGTATTGTATTGTATTGTATTGTATTGTATTGTATTGTATTGTATTACATTCTGGTAAGAACATTTAACATGAGATACACTCAACAAATGTTTAATTATACAATATAATACTGTTGACTAGGTACAGTGTTGTATAACAGATCTTTCCAACTTATTTTTCTTGCTTAACTGAAACCTTATGCCCATTGATTAGTAACTCCCCATTTCTCCCTCCTTCCTGCCCCTAGCAATCACCATTCCACTCTTTGATTCTATGAATTTGACTATTTGAGATACCTCATTTAAATGGAATCATGAGGAATTTGTCTTTGTGTGACTGGTTTACTTTGCATGGCATGATGTCCTCAAGGCTCATCCATGTTGTTGTATATAGCAGAATTTCCTTCTTGTTTAAGGCTGAATGGTTTTCCATTGTGCATATGTGCACACATCTCCCTTATCCATTCACCTGTTGATGGATATTTAAGGTTGTGTCCACATCTTGACTATTGTGACTGGTGCTGCAGTGAACATGGGAGTGCTAATATCTCTTTGAGATCCTGATTTCTTTTGGATAAACACCCAGAAGTAGAATTGCTTGATCATATCATAGTTCCATTTTTAATTTTTTGAAGAACCTCCATACTACTTCCCATAGCAGCTGTACTAATTCATTTTTAAGAGAGTAAATTCTAAGAGTTCTTATCACAGATATTTTTTCTTCTTTTTTTCTTTTTTATTTGTGTAAGAAGTTGGATGTTAACTGAACCTATTGTGGTAATCATTTCACAATATATATAAATCAAACTATCATGTGGTGTGCCTTCAACTTGTATAGTGATGCATGTCAATTATTTTTCAATATAACTGGGAAAAAGAAAGATATGTAATAGTCAAACATTGACACTTGTCCTAAATATGGTGTGAGTTCAGCCCTAGAGACACAGCCCTTTTTTTCTCTGGAGCAGAAACTCTGCTCTTGACCTCTTCTTTCCCCTACAGTTGTCTTATTACTCTATGAACAAGTGACCAACTTTTACACACGCAGCAAGCCTTAGTTTAGCACACTTACTTCCTATATCCATTAACAAAAGGTGTTGTGCTGATGCTAAACCAGGGAGACAGACCAACCCCCTTAGTCCATGTGTCTGCCAAATAAAACACATAAAAATATGATGCACTATTTTTAAAAGCAAGCTAAATAAGGCGCCTTTAAAGTTGAGTCTCCTGGGATTGTATTGAGTCCCTGGGTTCTTGGTCTTGTGAGCCTGAGGGACCAAGAAGGTTAGCTTTAATTGTTTGACGAGGCCACTCAAACCACGGAGCCCTGTCTAATAGGACAATGTTTATAGGCATTGCATCATCCCATAGTGGAATCGTTCTTCTCAAGCTGAGGTCATCCTTCAGTTTGTTGGAATTTTTTTAACTCAGGAGGAAAGAAATGTCTCTCTTTATTAATAGAAACTACTGGTAAAAACAGAAGAGTAGAAAAACATTGAGATGCTAACTTTTTATTGGCATGAAAGGCAAATTCTCTCCTGACAGGATTTTGGCTCATAGCTATGAAAAATTTGAAGGTGATATTTTGGCCACTGAAGGTGAAGACAAATTTCATTAAAATTACTAGTCTGGGAAATTCAATTTAGTCAAATTTTTTCTGTAAAACACAGTGTAACAGTTTAATAACTTTATTGTTCATATGGTAGAGATTGATGTGGTCTTTACTGTTTGAACTGCGCATGACACATGGTAAAAGAGTGAGTTTATTTTGCTGTTATTTTTGCATATGAACTCTCCATCTATATCTTAACCTCATGATTTTATCAAAACCAATTGACACATACATTCATGATTTAATCATAATGATTACAGTGGTTAACTATTCATTGGGCGCTTACTATGTACCAGGTGCTGTATGTAAACACATCAGCTGTATAATGTCCTTTGATCTTCAAACACTACTATTTGTTTCTATCATTACCAATACATTGGCAATGAGGAAAAAGAGGCTTACAAGTTCGTGTAACCTGCCCCAAGGCATACAACTAACAATCAGTGTTGCTGGGACCAAAAGCCAAGACTGAGTGGTTCGCAGGGATTCCCCAAGCCTCTGAGTCACCACATTAAGCTGACTTCCATCAACAAATGGATTGTGCACTGTCTCCACCCAGTTCTGCAGTTGATCATAGAATTTTTGAGATGGCTTTGCTGGGAGAGGTACCATGCTATATGACAAGCATGGAAATCCCCATCAAAAGCAACAGACTTTCAAGTTGATTTATTTTCACAAAAACAATTAAAATATGTATAAGTTTTGGATATTTTTCTATAATAAATATAAGTAAAGTTATTTAATAAAATATATTATTTTAAATATGTAGTTATATAGCTACAACATGGAGCTCTCCAAAAGTAAAATTAAATGGATCTTAAAACAAAGTGAAGAATTTTACAGTGTAGACTGGAGTTCCAATCAAGATGAAACATCAAATCTGAATCCTTTGATCCACGTACTTTGCTCCAAACAAACTGCAATGATTGATCAAATATTAAAAGGGAGAGGAAAAAAGACAAACACCGCCATTGACCAGAGATGGCAGTGAATTCCAAAGCGGTGAGTGTGTGTGAAGCCACACATCTGCTATTTCCAAGTCTGCAAGCACACAGAAGCATCAAATTTTGGCTCCTACTATGTAATGGGAACTAAAAGAGCTTCATGCACAATAGTGGATTGGAACCAGGCTCACTGCTTGAAGCCAGAGGCTGGGATAGGGTTCCTCCCCCTACATAAAGGAGTCTATTGAGAAAAGGTAATTATCAACTCACTTCCTGAAATACACAGGGGGTTCTTGGCTTTGGGAAGCAGGCTGTAGATACAACTTCCTAGCCATGAACTGAGCTAGCCACCTGCTGCCCCAGGACTGGATCTGTGATAGTTCGACATCACTGCAGAGCAAATCCCTCATGGCGCTGCCCTGAGGACATGAAGGAGGGTCAGATGGAGGCAACCACAAATCTCCAAAACTGCTAGACAAACAGGAGGAGAGAAACACATTTACACACACATTCAAAATGAAGAAATCTAATAATAAAGAAGACATCCTACGAAACATGAGATGCCTA
>VMDR010011706.1:0-27947 GCA_007922815.1 Macrotus californicus | reverse complement strand
AAAAAAAAAAAGAGTTAATGTTAAACCCTATAAAGGACACATGGACATAACCAAGGGGGAGGGTGGGAGTGGGGGAGGGGGGTTAGAGTTAATGTTATTGCTGTATTTTTATCCATATTATCCTTTGCTTTTTAAGACACAGTGAGTTTAGGAGGAATTTCCCCTCAAACTTACCAACTCCACTTCTCAGGCACAACCAGTCCCCTAGCGGAGAATCTGTATTCTGCCTCCATAAAGTGTGTCTGTAGGGGTGGAAGTGAGGGCAAGAGGGTGACTTGTAATAATCATTGCTAAAATGTTTTATTTGCACATGGTAATTTCTCCTTCCATAAATATCAGCAAATATGCTTCTCTCCCTCTCCTTCTCCCTGTCCCTCTGTCTCAGAATATCAGGCAGATAAGAGTTATCAGTAAAGGTCATCCTCAATTTCTATACAGAAATGATCTGTCTCCGGTATGTAATAAACATTTATCCGTGCCTTTATTAGCTATATTGAAGCTGACAGTTCTGTTAAACCATTTTCTTTCATTTTGCTAGGTCATGACGGTTAATGCTGCTAAAAAATCTCATCACTGCTTCTGATCACTGTATTGTCTTCCCTGTGTTATCAGAATTTTGTGAAGGTAAGCACTGGCGGGAATGACCCATTAAAGTTACAACCCGTTGAGTCTCTGGGTTGTTTTTCTATTCTCTTTTCATCACAATAAAAAGGCAAAGGAATGCAAAGAATAAATTTTCTTCAGCGGGTTATATTTGGTTGGGTAGTTGACATGTTCAGTCAACTCTCAGTTACCCACAGTAAAAAGAACCCAAAGCATCCAATATAAACGAAAGCCACATGTAATCCCAAATCTTCATTTGGGCTGAATCTTTTACCATTGTAGTCTCATAATTTAAAAAGATAACTTCACATTTTACTCAAAATCCTTTCTCATCTCCAGGGATTGGTTCTCAGGAAACAGACCAACAAAAGCAAGAAGAACCCACCACTGAAGAACAGCCGCAGAGGGCTGAGATGTGCCCCAGGAAAACGTGGTGGAGGCTGCAGTTTACATCCGTGCCTCTCTGTCTCTCCTTCATTCATGTCACTTGACCTCTCCTCTCTCTCAAAGCAATTTAAATGTTTACTTTTGATGAATGAAAAACAACAAAACAACCATGAAAACATCTGCCTCTGTTCATAGATTGAAGATCTTATAAAACTTGCCAAAGCTTAGTTGTCAATTTCAAGGAAATGCAGTTCAGATAAATTAATGAATAAATTGTCTGGAATTTCAAACATGTTTTCTTTCAGTTCAACAAATATTCACTGAGTCTCTATTATATGCCAGGCGCTATGGATGCCTAGGATCATAAAACTATGAATGACTAATTTTTATTATCAAGTAGCTTCTAAGCAAGAAGTCACATGAATAGACATTTAAAATTCACAGACTGGTATTAAAGCCCAGAGAAGAAGCACCTTCCCCAGCCAGGGAGGTCATGCAGGACTTCTAAGAAAAGATGAGGTCCGAACCAATCTTGAAGGGCCAGCTGAAGAAGCAAGGGCGGGGGAAGGGCCTCCCCAGCAGAGGAAATAGCATGAGCAAAGGCACAGAGGTGCGTCACAGTTCTGCATGTCCGTAGCACCTCTGGGACCTCCAAGTTGTCAGAGCACAGCAGGCATAACGTGGGTCCAGGACAGAAAAGGGAAGGAACAGGCAATTGGAGTAACTGGGAAACTGGGGCAAGTCCAGCTCTCTGGGGGCTGTGTAAGGAACTCAGATCAATCATCCTCCCAATATCATTTACAAGCAGTAAAGTAAGAATCATGGCGACATTTTAATTCCATTACCTACTTGTTCTTTCCTTCAGTTATTCAACCATTTCTTTTAGCATTGACTACACACCTGGCACTGTTCTGGGTGCCGGTGGCACAGTGGTGAACAGGACCGAGCCCTGGACTCATGGAGTGTTCACTCTGATGAGGGAAGAAAGATGAGGAACAGACAACAAGAACAACAACAAATCGTGTCAGGTGACCATAATATGTGAGTCTATTTAAGCTCTCACCTCCAGAAATAAATTAAGGCTGAACAAAGAAGACAGGAATGTGCGGTGAGGGAATGGGGGGCACCGTGAGCTATTTTAGAGAGTGTCCAGGACAAGGGATCTCTGAGAAGGTGACATCTGAGCAGAAACCGAAAGGAAATATATCTAAAAAATTGCTTTCGAAGCCAAACTGATCACAGATGCAAACATCCTGAGAGAGGAGTGTGGTTGGCACGCTGAAGGGAAAGCAAAGGGGCCAGCATGGAGCACAGTGAACAGGAGAGAAGGCAGGGAAGGTGCAGTGCAGCACAGAGAGACGCAGACTAGGACTGAGTGCAGGGCTTTTCAGACTTTTTGGATAACGATCTAAAATAATGCATTCGTAGTGACAAACACATGTGTCTCAGAGACAGCCACTGAAATAGACATACTAAAAAACGTTCAGGAACCAATATTATGGGCAGTACACGCTGCCATTTTCAATTCTCCATTTTTTAAAAAATTCTGGTCACAATCCATTAAATTTATATTACAATCTACTAATAGGTCACAGCCCACATATGGGAAACACTGAGGCAGGGTCATGTAGACTAGTTTAAAAAAAGTTCTTTTTGAGGTACCCAACGGCAATGCCTAGCCCAATGCCAGACATACAGGCATTCTAATATTGTTTGTTGAATGAATAAGTGAGTGGATATAATTAAAAGTTATTTTAAAAGGCCCAATGTTTGAAGACTTTAAATTGGGCATTTCTGTGCCAGAACAAATGCTAACAACTGCAATGATCTCCAGGTCATTGCTTGTCACCAGTCGCACCAGAATGTGCCCAAAATTTAACAGGAAACAATGTCAGTTACTTCTCAAAGTCGACAAAGTTTCCTCAGGAAGGCCATTTATCGGACGTAAGGGGAGAGTTCTTAAATTTTACTTTAAAAAAAAAAATACAGACTTTCTGGAACCCAAATATTATTTTCTGAATAAAAAACTGAGATAAAGTACGTTGAGAGTAGGTCCCTAAAGAAACTCCTTGTCATTTTCATGGGAATTAATGTACTCCATCCCGTGGGGTTCCCAGCAAGGACTGCAAACCCTTCAACTACAAGTGTGATCGTGTGTCAGAACTCCTGACTAGCAGCTTTGATTTTTTTTTTAAAGAACTGTAAGTGAAAGGAACAACCTTCCTCAAGAAGCTAGCTGTGTTGGACATTTGGGCTGCTTCCATATTGGTAGATGAGTGGATAAAACAGCTATGGGACATTTACACAGTGGAATACTACTTGGCCATAAAAAAGAAAATGTTCCCCTTTGGGGCAAATGGTATGGATAAACCTGGATAACATGATGCTAAGTGAAATAAGACAGTCAGAGAAAGACAAATACTGTATGATTTCACTCATATGTGGAAGCTAATGAACAAACTGAACTAACAAGGAAAATAGAGACAGACTCATAGAGAGCAGGATGACACCTATTGGGGTGGAGGGACTGAGCAAGAAGGAAAAAGGACTCATGGACATGGGCAACAGTGTGGTGATCCCTGGGAGACAGGGGGTAAAAAGGGGCTAAAAGGTTATGGAAAAATACAATAAAGATTAAATAAAAAATAAATTTAAAAAAAGAAGTTAGCTGTGTATGTTTTCTAAAAGAACTGAATCAGTGTTCGGAATGTCTGGTCTTTATTATGTAGAATAATAAAAATTGCTAAAACTGACACTTTTCTAAGCACTTTACGTATACAATAGTAATTCACTAAATCCTAACAGTGACCATATGGAGGAGTACGATTACTATCTCTAAAACAGAAACGAGGCAGAGAGCTAAAACACTCTATACACACAGGAGTGGGCAACAGTAGGCTTGCACTTGTGAGTTCGGGAAACACAGAGTTTATTCTTGTGTTGCTATTACTGAAGGTCTGCAATTTGAGCACTCATGAGACTGTCCCTAAGTGCACTGTGCCACTGGGACGCTCTTCTGAGTTAATAAGGTGCCGTAATAATCATAACCTGCATGTCTGTTTCCATACAAACAATTGTAAACCTCCTTTTGACCACCCCTGTATGTGAACTTATTTAATCTTCATAACAACCTTATTTTACAAATCAGGAAACTGAGGCACAGGGAGGGATAACTTGTCCTTGGTCATGCAGCTGCTGACTGGGGGAGCTGGGACTGAGTCCAGGGCACCCAGCTCCAGAGCCCGCACCGTCCTGCCTCCTGCAGTGGTGATGCCCACGCCGCGTCAGCACTGTGAAGTAGCACGCTGTTGCCCAGGGAGACTTCGCAAAGGAAGTGAGCTCCTCGGGAGGAGCCAGTGGCCCTGCCATACACGGTATGCACCAATCATGGGATGACAATCTTACCATACTTACCACCGAGGCCTTGACAAATGTAACTTGTGGAGATTTTATCTTCTACTTTGCCCAGTACAATTCTCTAAGAACTTTTAAATCATCTTGAGCCTGAATTAATTCAATTATTAATGTCTCTGCAACTGTTTTTTGTTTGTTTTGTTTTTTGCCTCTCTTATTTTCCTTAGACCTAAGTTTGCAACATTGTGCCTTTCAAAATTAAAAGTGCAAACATCACATGGAGTAGTCTATGGGTCTATTTCACATCTCTTTTTTAGAATTGATAATTAGATGTCTTTGGGCATTTATAGAGATGTGCACATCCAGGCATATGCCTGCCTCTGCTTTTTGTAGTTCTTACGGAGGAAGAGTTTCCCTCACGCTCTCCTTCAGCCATTGTTTGCCTGGCCAGCACTTTGTACACACACATACACATACAAAGAAAGAGCAGTGTGTGAACCTTGATGGTCTGCTCCTTGGCCTAAACTACGTTCTTCGTTATCATGACAATGGTCATATAATTGGTCAGGACCCATTTCCTAAAGAGCCTTGTTCTCCAAGGGGACTAAGCAGAAATATACTAATAACAATAATTCACGTTCAAACGCCCTATCACCCCGACTTGGAGATGGAGGTTGGTATTGATAACTCTTTCACCGTCCTGAGGGCAAATGCAAACAATAGAAGTGCACAGAATACCACAATGCCCTCTGACCTTCATGCCCGAGGTCACTGGAGTCCAAAAGAAGAGACAAGACCTCTGTGGTCATGGATATCTCAAAGGGATATTTCAAACCACAACCTGGCATTTCTTAATGAGCTCACATTGCTTAAACTCTGATCTCACATACGGTCAAAAGAAAACCATCTGTTTATAAACAGGTAAAAGGAAGCCTTCAAATTCCTAAAATAAATTCAGAAATTGAAAAAAAGATGTAACTGAAATATCCACTTTCCCATGGTGATGTGGTATTTTAAGCTAGGCATTTTTTGTGAGAGCTTCCCACTGTTCGGAGTAAAATGAATAAAAACAAAGAACCAAATGCTTATCAGCTTTGCTAATATTTCTTGTTCTTTTCAAAATTATGTTTTGGAGACACCCCGTGATACCACAGGGCGGTCAGGTCATCCTAGTTCAACACTGTGCTCTGTTATACTCATCACCCTGGGTAAGCCCCCATTTTCTAGTCTAAACCAGTTGTACAAAGAAAGGGTATTAATCTTTTTTTCCTGTTTCTCTCTCAGAGGTACTCTGGAGCTCGCTGTAACAGCTACCCCTCAGATGCCTGTTACAGTGCAATGCTATAATGATGTAACAGAAGCTCTTGTGTGGCACACACTGAGACAAAACCCCTCGGAGCACACTGTGTGCCCAGCTCGTGGACCAGTTTTCAAGTGATCATGCCTTACAGACTTCAGGAAGGCTATCCTCTGCACTGATATCAGGAAAAATATAAGAGTAGAAATTACATGAAAGAATCATCTGTCCCTCCTATAGAGTGTCTTTAACATGACAGCTTCAAATCCTACCTGATATTGAGCAGAAATTTATATAAAAGAGTTAAATCCACTGCAAGAAGATAAGGTATGTAGCCACAAAGCACAAAACAAACAGAATAGGGCATCAGAACGTGGCAATTCTGACATACCTAGTCTCTACTGTTGAGTAGGTGTGTCATCCCCATTTTTTGTGAAGAGACACATAGTCAATAAAAAGAAAAACTATTAATCTACTAACCAATTTAATACAATCTTGAAATAAATTCTGTTCAAAATCCCAAAGCCTCCCTTAGTGTAACAGTTAATTTACTGTGTTCCAGGCAAAACAAAAACCCTACCCTTAGGCCGTTATCAGCATGAGCCCACATTTGAAGTCTTACAGGCTGTTGCAGGGACAACCCCAATGGTTTGGCCAAAGAGAAACAAACACATCAAGTCTCCGTATAAGCCAAGCAAAACGGAGCCTCCCAGTATGAGAATATTAAATTATTATGGCTGCCACAGGGGGCAGAGCTGTTTGTGGCCCCCTTCCACTTATGGCCTCGCTCCACTCTCCCCTGCAGTGAGTGTGCATTGTCATACCTAATATTCAAATGCTTTGATAATTGTAAGATTGTCAAGATAATAGCAGGAAACTTTCAGTAGAAACTCAATTTTCAAAAGCCAGCTGTGTTCTCTGCAGACTGCTTTTCCTAAGACAGTGCCTTCAGAAAGAATTATTTTTCTATTTAAAAATTAGAACAAATCTCCTGTTATGTGTGTGTGTGTTACATTTATTTCCACATGCCTGGGGTCTAAGTTTTAGAGTACAAAGGTTCACCAGCAATCCAATACTGCCAATGATCGAGAAAATAAATGCTACACAAGAAAGAGCCCAAGGACTGGCTGAATCAGGAATAGGGCAGCAGAAAGGGATGAAACTCTCTGAATCTAACACTCTGTTGGTGGGGGCGGGGTGCTCCCCCATCCAAAGAGCTTTAAGTGGATGCACGAAGGAGACAAGGTCTTAAATCAGGGAATGATCGCCCATGTGGGCATTATTGATGGCACCTTGTTAGAAGAAGCAGTTTGGGCTCCTTTATTTCCTTTCATTTTACACGACATTCCACTCAATGGACCCAGTGAGGTGGGGTGTAATGTGGGGTTTTTTGGAAGAACACTAGCATTGTTAACATGTTCAATATCTGTTTTTAAGGTTGATTCAGAAAACCTTGCTCTTTGTCCCAATAAAATAATGGTTTGAGGAAAGTGCTACCCTTTCACATTCTTTTCTTCGTCAATGCTACTTTGTCTATAGCCATTTTCAATAAAGGTTCCAGTGGACTGAAAACAGCAGCAGCTGGAGACTAATACTCTGCAGGTGGCTGCTCATAAAGACAGTGTTGTGACTTGCTGGCAGGAGCCCTCCCAGAGTGTTCTGAATGCGGGTCAAAAGGCTCGACCAATGCCGAAGTCAATTTTAAATTATAATCTACATGCACGCAAATCCTCATCCGTGCCACCCAAAAGGCTTCCTTTTTCCTTTACTGGTTGCAGAGGGACAGACAGGATTCTGTTCACCTTGTGCACAGACCCGCATCAGCGTGTTCATCGGTGCCACGGACATGCATGGGTATTTCTGGGACTTCACAGCTTACAGCAACGCTGGCCACTTCTTTGAAGGAGGAATCGCCTATTTTTTAAAATATATATATATATATATATATATGAGCAAATACTTCAAGTATACTTTTTATAACTATTTGGCACCTATTTTTTTTAATTACATGTGAGAAAAAATCCTTATACTTTTTATAACCATTTGGGAAGAAAAGCACTACAGAAAGATAAAGAATTGCTTATTATCGTTTTGACATCATACAGTACCACCAGGGACTCTTGCTCGATTCATCTGAACACATTTGGCCACGTTTGCTCTATTTCTCTTTGTTCACTAGCACTTAGATTTCTCATTTTCATGGAATTAATTAGTAATTGCCTGTATGTCTTCAGAAGTAGTGTTTCTTTCATATATTTGCCTTATCTCCATATTTAAGTTCTAGAGCTCCCAAAATCAAGGATCATGTCCTCAATTGATTTTTTGCATTTCCCCAAAGCAAGCCTCTCTCTGTTCAATATGAACATTTAGTGAAATAGAGGACAGTTTATAAAGAAGAAAAGAAATCTAAGAAAGTTCTGAATAGCTTCTTAACAGTGGTCATTTTGCAGAAATGGAGTCAGAAAAAAGGAGATAAGTTATATAATTCTGAAGTGTTTTTCAATAATGATTATATCTTCTTTTATAAAACATCACAATAAATTAAAATAATTTTTAGAGGAATAGAAAAGAAGATCTGCAAAGACACACTGACCCCACTGTGAGTGATCCAATTCAAGCACATCATCAATTTATTAATCAACAGCACAAATGAGGTGCAGATACAGAGATGAAAAGGAGTTACAGATCTTGCTCAATGTGAGAAATGATGGATATACATTTCTAATCTGAACCATGACTTAGCCTATGCAAAAGGAGAAAAGAAATGGTATTTCTTAGAAGGAAATGGAATTTCATCTTGCCATCCTCCATCTACTAAAATTAGCATTCATTCACTCAACAAATTTTCTTGAACATCTAATATATGCCAGACATTCTCCTATCAGCACTGCTGATAGAGCAGTGAACAAAACTGGTAAAATATCACTACCATCACTGAACTGTGTTCTAGCTGGGGTAGACAGACACTAAGCAATAAAATATTTAATAGGTCACATGGTGATAAGTACCTTCAAAAATACAGGGAAGGGACACTGGGACCGCAGTGGGCGGTGAGGATGGCTGCAGTGATCAGCTCTGTGAATCCCAGGTCTCCCCATCTTATCTTGAGATAGGCCTGCCTCTAAGCCCAGTTTCAGTCCCAGCAGCAGTAGGAGGAGGTAAGGTTAGAGACTAGAGTTACACAGCTGCTGAATACATCTACAAGATTCCCAATTGATTCCAATGGCAGAAACCCCTGTATCTTCTTATTTTCTGCCCTGAAGCCACAAAGAAAGAACCTGCTCTACCAAACGCCTTCTGTTTTCAATTACAAAATAACAATACTTTTAGAAAGATGTAGAACCCCTTCTACCAATAGCACAACATTCATGGAATTGTAGTCCATTGGGGGATCTATATGTTTCTGTTTCCTCCACACCTAAGACTGGTGTTAGTGAAGCAAGTTTTAACCCCACAAAGGTCTCAGTGCCTTAAACACTGTCACCATCAAGTAGATCCAGGTGTTATGGAGCCTGAAGGTTATATAATGTGGGAAGGCCCTTGTTAAGAAAAGGAATACTAAATTATAAATAAAAATGAGGCATGAACGTGAACACTTATTTAAGTCAGAAAAGAAATTAAAAAAATTACATAATTCACAAAGCTCACAAACAGCACAAACATCACAGAATCTAGACAAATAACCCAGACTACCTTCTGGCTCTGTACATTTCAAATCTGTTTCTCCTCAACTACCCAAATATGCCAATGATGAGCACAAGAGAATACAGCCTCTGGCCCTGTTTCTTTGTGTCATAATGAGGGCTAAATGAACCCAGCCTGGAAGCAGTTTCTACACCAAAACATCCAGCAATCATTTTACTATCCTCAGAAGTGACTGCAAACCACATACATACCTATACCCTCCCTAAACCCAAATAAAATGTATCTCCAACTTAACGTCCCCTTGCCATCTTCCAAATGTCCGCAGCTACTCAAATACCATTCAGTTGGAGAGGAAGTAATAATCTTGCAAGGTCTCCAAATTTTAGCCATGAGAAATGAGACTCAATTTGACCTGAGGCTAAAGAATAATGAACTTTAACTCTGGAACCTAAGCTGCTTCTCTTTTTACTATACTAAGTGATGTTTTCTTAATAAAAGCTTCAAATAACTAGAAAATAAAAGTGAATATAGGAGATGAAAATCAGAAAGAGGATTATCATTCATTGAAGGATTTTACCAAACACAAGCTAAAAACTGGAACCAGGTGGTCAGGTTAATATATAAACAAAGTACAGTTTTAAAATATTCTGAAATTGAGCTGAATAGATTCCAACCTCCATCATAATTCTTAGAAAATTCCTCTATGTATCCCGAAATAGAAAGGGCAGGAAGAGAACTCAGCTCACGTAATACCTTTCTGTACCACCAACTCCCAAGTTATTACCCACCCTTCTAACCTTTAAGTCCTCAAGAAGTTTCTGACACTTTAAAAATTCCTGTCATGAAGCAAGAACAGATTCGGGTTTTACAGGCCGATGTCTGGCTTCTTGCTGAGTGAATCAGGCTGTGGTACACTGCTCCTCTCTACCAGGCGTCACACAGCCATTGGTATATTCCTGAAATGCTGTATTTTATTAAACACTTCACAGTAAGCCCTATGACAAAGAAACTAAAGCAGTTGTGGGAGAACCAGCCTGTCAAATGCTGTCGATTGAGGGCCTCTTATTGTCAGTTACTGTTCTGGGCTCCAGGACTTCTTCAGGCATCAAGACAAGCAGACTCTGCTCTTAAGGATTTTACATTCTAAAGAAGACACAACAATAACTACTTGAATGAAGAGAATTTTGAGTATTGATAAGCGTAATGAAGACAAAACAGTCATGACTAAGGCTGAGTGCATTGTTATAGGGTAGGAGAGGTAGCATTTGAGTTGAGATCTGAATGGTAAAAAGAAAGCAACCATGGAGAGATCTGTGTGGGGGGTGGGGGGTGGAATGTCCCAAAGAAAAGGCACAGAAAGTGCAAAGTCCCTGAGCTGGAAACAAACTGAGCATGTCGTGAGCACAGGAAGAAAGCCAGGGTAGCTGTAGCTTCATAGACAAAGCAGACAGAGAGAAAGATGACCTCAGGGAGGTAGGCAGGACTAGAATACCCAGGGCCCCGTGTGCGTATGTGTTAAGCTTGAATTTTTTTTTCTTTTCTTTTTGGTAACAACATAACTCACTGGATGCCTTTAAGCAGCAAGTGATGTGATCTTATTTCCACTTTAGAAAAATCATTCTGCAGCATGAGAGAAATGACACAAGAGTAGAGAAAGGGAGAGGTCCAGGCCAAAAATATAAATTTAAGAGACAGCATATTTTAAATTTTATTTAGAGTCATGGGACTGCCTGAGATCATAAGAGAAAGGGTCCACTGAGTAGACAGGAGGGTGTGTACAGAACCCACAAATGCTTAAAGGCCGGGGAAAGGAGGCAGTTGGGATTGGTCTGACACCCTGGCTCTCAAGCCAATGAACCAATAGCTCAAGTGGTAGGAAACTCCACGCCTGGATATTGCCTGTGAAGTGAACAGAACCACCCTCCCCCTTCTGCCTGGAGCTGGAGCGAGTGTGCAATGCTTTCCAATGCTAGTATTTACACTGAAGAGACACCACACACGGGGAATACATGTTGGGTTTCTTGACCTCAGGGAGTCTGGTGACAGAGTGAACGGCTAGATCAGATGTTCCGTTTGAGGCAGATAGACTCAAATACCTCAGAGAGACAGGCTGATACAAGGTAGGAGTAGGAAGAGAAGGATAGTTAAGAATGGAAGGAAAGAGACCAGAGAGCGGGGGAGAAAGGACAGAAAAGAAAGCTGGCCATACAGCAAGAGCAATGTCATAGCACAGGATGCACAGTAGGTAATTTTTGGTGGTATACAGATTCTAAAAAATACTTATGAATTTTGCAGTTATTTTACAGTTATCTTTTGTCAATTAAATTATGTTTGCTTTGCATTTACAGTAGTGAGATAATATTTCCCACTTTTTCAAAAAAGTTATGTCAGAAAAAATTAGAAATCAGTTTAAGGGAAAAAATATATATATACCAAATTTTTAATCTCCAGAATCCTCAGGTTCCTGATCAATACAACAGATTATACCATATTTTGCCATATATAATGTGCACATTTTTGCTCAAATTTTTGAGGGAAAAATAAGGATGTGCATTATACGTGGGCAGTATCTGACATTATACCTTGTATCTGTTCTTGTGTTTTGTAATTATTTGCTACATAAAGTTTCTTGTACCATAATATCTTCAAAAATAAATGCTAAAATTCCTTTACAATACAAAAACCAAGTATCTAAAGATAAATAAATAAATTAATAAATTAATAAATTAAATGAAAGACTTTTTTCCAGAAAGTTTGGGCCAAAAACGTGGGTGTGCAGTATCCACGGGAAACACCTGCCTTTCAGGGTTGCTGTGGTGATTAGCAACAAGGCTCTAAAGCATCTGCTGCAATGCCTCGCAGGTTCTCAAAAATAATTAGCTAATATTATTACTATTAATATGTTTAAGTACCTAGCATGTTCCAAGTGTAATAAAAAATATTTTGTTAATGGAAACATAGAAAATCAATAGAAATGTACAAAAAGGCAAAACAAATGTGGAGAAACAATTATATTACAAGACTAGCAGGAAAAAAGAATGGGGTGATCATGAAAGGCCATAGATTAAAGCAAAAACTGGAATTAGAAAATAAAGAATTGATTATGAGAAATTAGAGGGTTGGAATAAAATTGGGAGTCAGACACAACAGAAAACAAGATGACAACGTGACTCTGAGACAGAGCTGAAGGATCTGCCCCCAAGTCAGACTGCCAGGCAGAGACTCTTGACCTGGGGACAATGGGTGGGCTCTGGGAGATCCTGAAAACCTCCAAAACTGTACAGTAAAATGTTATGTATGCAAATATCAGAGCAAATATGTTTCTGAGAAGAGGTTCCATGTATCTCTTCATACTTTCAGAGATTTAACACCTCAAATTTCTAAGTATTTGCTGGCTGAGTATCAGTTAGTCAACTGAGAACATCTGACAGCTGGATCCCTCCATAGGCACTATCCCTAGTCTGCCAAGTACTGAAATGGTGTTGCACTTAGAGTGTCTGGGGCGAAGGGGGCAAGTCACAGCCCATCATCATTATTATTTTCCAGAGTGGACATGTGCTAGGCCATGGCACACCTGCTAGAGGCTTGATGGATGAAGAAGTAATTCATAGGTGAGAACATAGAGCTGTGACATGGCAAGATTTTCCTTAGATGACGAAGAGATTGATCCCTGAGTGATGACATTTGAAGCATAGAGATGGCAGTGAGCATGTCCTTCTGAGTCCCTGCCTCCACAAGGAGGCCCTAACCAGCAAACATTAGGCATACTGCAGGCGTGTCCAACCTTTTGGCATCTCTGCGCCACACTGGAAGAGTTGTCTTGGGCCACACATTAAATGTAATCACAAAATCACTTTATGATTACATGCAATCACACAAAAAACGCTCACAATGTTTTAAGTGAATTTATGATTTTGTGTTGGGCCACATTCATAGCCACCCTGGGCTGCAGGCTGGACACCCCGGAAGCAGCCCAAGGGAGCCATTTACACACACTCACAGTCCTAATCACATTGTGCCTCTTTCACTGCTTCTGTCTAAGGGATTGGAATTACCAGCAGCCTTAGACTGAACCTAAGTCATCTTCGTCCCGGCCATCCTTAGGAAATGAGTCAGCTAGCCCCAGGCAGCTATGCAGCGCTGCATATTTGGAGATTGCACTGGACATATTTTATCATAACTCAGTACGCTCACAAATATTTCATAAATATCTGTAATTTCAAAAGCAAACTTACTGTTTAGCACTTCAGTTGAAACATGGATAGGGTTTATTTCAAAATAAACAACTATTTCAAAATAGTTGTAGCTCATCCTAAAAAAAAAATCTTCTTTGTTAATTTCTCCAGAAAGAAAATGGGCCTCCCAAAAAGGAGGTTGACCTCCAGGAAAAAATGTGAATTCCAGAATTTATTTTCAAATATCTTTCCTAAATATTCCTAAACATTTATAAATTTTCCCCCTACAGACTATTTTTTATCACATTTTAAAGGTGAGGAAAAAATTGTAGGAATGTGTTTCCCATGGCTGAAATGGGGCCACAGTGCAAGCTCTGCAGGTAACTCATCAGAAACTAAGTAACAAAACCTTTAGAGCACCAAAGGAAATCACAGAACCAAATACTAAATTAAAAACAGATTAATCAAATAAATTAATACATAAGTAAATGACTCAAACAAAATAAATGTTGATTTTTTTTAAGATGGAAACTCAGCATCTATCTCCAGTGAAAAATAAAAAAAACTAAGGTGAACAACAGTAACAAAAAACTACAAAACTATATCTGATTAAGGTCCAGATGAGTAGTTCCTCACGTTCTTGTCTTTTAAAGATGATGATCTTCAAGAACTGAGAGACATCAAACACAAACAGACATTTTTAGCATATTTTTATGCAGAACAGTTTTAGCTTTGTACATAAATGTGAGTTTCTCGTCTTGGAATATACGCTTTTCCCTTCAGCTTGTTGAGTTTATAGCTAAGGACAAAACAAGATATCAAGTATAGATGGGTAAGAAAAGTGTACATGAATATATCTGCCAATGCCAAATCAAACAGACATTTAGTCACATTCCTATCTTCTTATAGGAATACAAAAGCCCCACATTCTCCATCAGCTTTTGTTTCCTCCCAGGTGGAGCACTTAGGAACCTCAAGTGCTTGGTAATCTACTTTGAAATGCACTGGAGATGTGTCCTTCCCAGAAAGAAGTCCCTTTTCTTTCTCTGAAGTTCTTGCTGAGAGCTGAGTGAGGCTTGGAGAGGTGCAGTGTGGGACAGAGAAAGGGAAAAAACCCTTTCTTCACACCCGTGCTGCTCTGAATGCGGACCATCTGTGCCCCCAGCTGGAGCGCCGGCAATGGTCTGGCACTTGAACCACACCATATTTACAGATCCAAACACAAATGGCTACTGCCTGATTGTTTCATGATTCATTAGTCAGACAAGCTCTCCTCTCCCGCCAGCACAGCTGTTACAGAGTAAACCTTTGTCACTTAATAGGCCTGATTATTACTTTCCATCAAAGGTATTGATCTGTGTCACCTCTACTTAAGGGAATGGGGGAGAAGAAAAGGGAGGAATAAAATGTACCAGGAAAACATGAACGTGAAGAAGAAGGAGGAGGGCAAGACAGGACCAGTGACATTGGCTTCCTGACATTGCCCTGAATGTCTGGTTTCGTGTCTTCAGCCATGGTGACTGACTTTCTCAGGAAGAGGAGCCACACCTCACGTGGAGTCCAACCCCGAGCACCCCCCCACACACACACCAGACCACTGCAGTCACGGGTCCTGACCACACAGGTCGGCGTTCAACAACGGGCACAGGGTGAACTGAGCCAAGATCTGTATCGACGAACAAACCAAGCCAGTGTGCAGATCAAGTACAGGCTCTGGAGGGAATTTTTTATAGCTCCTTTAATTATCTCCTTTTGTTCAACAAATAAAGTGAAGCCATAACCCTGGGCTGTGACTCACAGCACTGACCCAGGTTGAGAGGCACTCCTGGTCGGCTGCCAGGCGGGCGAGGCAGAGCATTGGCTGGGCGTGCGGAATGCCAGTTTGGCACCCTGGCTGCCACTTCAATGCTCTGCTTCTCATTCACTCCTTTCTGATCTCTTCCCTCATTTTCTCTTAGAAAAGCTCAAAGGAACAAAAAGTGGAAGACCTTTCTGGGAGGGGGAAGAAAAAATAAGCTTTCAGAACTTACACCAACATAGTAAAAACCAAGGTAAATGTTCCCAATGTCATCACCATCATGACAGTTATTTGGGAAGCATGGAATTTTAGAAAGGGAGACCAGAGATCACCTAATCTCCTGGTGAGTCTACAAGCAAAGGAAGCCCAGAGAGGTTAAACTTCTTCCTATCACACAGCTTTCTGGTTGAGATAGCTGAGTCTAAAAAAAAGTCTTCTGCTAACCAGATCAGAGTTCTTTCCCTTCTCCCAACTCACCCTCCAAATACCAAAATCTCAACTCAGGAAGGGTGGTGGTTTTAACTCATATTGTAGCTCCCACAGCCTTATAGAAGGTCATGAAAGGATGAGCACTTTGATCCTAGCTTATGAAATTAGCCTCTAAGTATAGTCACACTTTTGTAACTATATTCACATCACAGAAGACAGTATTTTATTTCATATAGTACCTATATGTGTATGTGTGAGTATCACAAAAATGTAACCTAATGCATGCATGTGTGCAAAATGGGTCTTGCTCTTACGGCCACTTAACAGAGAGCTCTGGCCCTCTGAGATTCCAGCATAGTCTGGTTCCCTCTTTCCTTTGTCTCCATAACACTCCCTGCGATTGTCACCCAAGTCTAGTATATTAATGAGACTTTTATTACTCCTTTTCCCCAGACCTCACCCTCTAATTGTAAGCACATTGTCACTCTAGTTCACAAAGGTCAACAGCCTTGCTAGTACATCACTGTTTGTTTTATGGTGCTCACCAGAGGTGATGGATTGACAAGCCTAGACATTGGGACCCTACAT
This sequence comes from Macrotus californicus, assembly GCA_007922815.1. NCBI lineage: Eukaryota > Metazoa > Chordata > Mammalia > Chiroptera > Phyllostomidae > Macrotus > Macrotus californicus. Next base: position 11,671 of record VMDR010011706.1, on the reverse strand, counting down.
TTATGTGACTGTCAATAGAAGCAAGGGATGAGGCTCACCCTGTCAACCTGGTCCATTCAGAATTGAAGGGGATGGTCAGAACTTGGTTTGCCTAAGTTTCTATTTCCAAAGACATTATTAATAAGTAAAGCATTAAAAAAATATCTGAATGGGATGTGGCCCAGGGGAGCTCAACAAGCCCACTTCATACTGATTTTATTCTCAGTAGGCCTTTGGCCAAGGGTAGGATGCTAATGGCTTGGGATCACTTCTGACTCAGCCCAGATTTTAATCAGCAAACTGGCAATTTCCCCTGCCCTATTTCCATGTCTATGGTCCTCCAGGTGGTTTAATTGTTCCACTTGATACCCATGTCCAGGGCCTGAAGTCTCCCCTTCTCCATCCCCAGTTCCCACATGGCGTTAGGGAGTTTACTCTTTGGAGCAGAATGTTAATGAAGCATTCAGTGTAGGTTTTGGTAGCCATAAATTTTTAAAACAAAATTTTTCACAGAAATCACATCCTCAATTCTTTCATCAAAAACAGAATTCAGATTTGGAAGAGAATAGAATCTTACTGATAGCCAACTTTCAGCTTCTGAGCTTTCCAAACCAGAGTTTCTTTTTGTAAGTTATGTCTAACAGTTGACAGGACCAATATGATTCTACGTGGGCACAGTTTGGCAAACAGAAACTATAATATAGTGCACTTGAAATTCATATAAAAAGAAAGCTGTCAGCAAGTAGAAACTGACTAAAATAAAGGGCATTTGTTCTTAACAGGGAAGGAAAATCAGCTTATGGCCATAAAAAGGAAACTGATTGGCAAGAACCCATGTGAAAAATGCCAAAGTATTAAAAATACACTTAGATGTTTTCTCTGTTTATATTCCACTTGATAACTCGATTTTGAATCTAAATATGCATTTCTCCCAGCTTAACAACAAAAATGAAACTTACCTAGAAACTATATATAAAGACAAAATAGTATTTGGAAGACTCCTCTGAAAAAAATAGTGATCCCTAAAATTTTTTAAAGCATATGGCAGATGTTTGTTATGTCTTACAAATTTTAGTGAGGCAGGAAGTATAGGTATACTATCTCCATTTTACAGACAGGACACTGATGACTTACAAGGTTAAAGACAGAGAAATACCATCAAACATTGTTTATAACCTCCTGCATACAGAGAACCGCAGTCTGGAATGCAAAAAAAACATAAAAAGTACTTGTTATAACTCCAAGAAAACCTGCATGATGGTTCAGAAAAAGAAAAAAAAAAAGAAATGATATCATTATAAAAACTGAGGCCAATGTCTTTGTCTCAGAGAAAGCCTGAGAGAAAAATCCACCCTGGCATCCAGTGATATTCACGTGCTCTGGAGGTATCCATGCAGAATGGTCTTGAGTCTGAGTACTTTCTACCCAGAATAAAATAAAACATATTTGTGCAGTCATTTAAAACAATGTGTCTTTAAAAATAGGCATAACACTTGTTCTTGTATAGCTGCATTATTTAGCTAAATATACATGAAACAGCTGAGACTAAAATCCAAAAAAAATACATATAGCAGATTGCAGTGAAAACCTATGGTTGTATTTAGTTACCTACATATTTTAATTTGGTGCTTGCAACCAAAGCCAACAGAATTCAGGATTGGATAATTGTGTTTTCTTGCTCCTAAAAATGTCAACACTAAAAGTATGTTCTGGAAAATGCCTTTTTTTTTCTTTAAATACTTTTTCTTTATTTTTTCTATTTTTCTTTATAGGGAGAATGTTCACAGAAATTTTTTAAATGTGTTGTATTTATATTTCTCATTTCTCAGTTTAAAAGCCATCATAGTGCATCTTAAAATGTCTCTAGTCAATGTGGTATAAATCTCGATTACAAAATAATAAATAATAACCAACACTTGGAAACCACTATGTGACAGTCACACATGTATTAACTCATGTAATCATCAGGATATCATAGAAATTAATTAAGTTCAATTATTACCCAAACCTTACAGACAAGTGAACTGAATCACAAGGACGTTGAATAACCTGCCCCACAGCACACAGCACACAGCACACAGCACTGATGTGGCAGAGCTGGAATTCAAAACCAGACTGCCTGATGCCAAAGTCCATGCTCTTAAACAAAAATTTACCAATAAAGATAACTCTACAGAGAAAGAGAGAGAGAAGAAAAAGGAAGAGGGAGCAGGGGGAAGAAGAAGGGAGGGAAGGAGAAAGGAAAGGAATAACAGCTTTAAAACCCTGAGCTAAATAAACGGAGGGGGCTAAGTCTGCCTTTACAACGCAGTAGGAAAGTTTGAAGAAATGCTCTTGAGGAATTGAAGTCTTTTTGACAATTGGAACAGGTGTTAATTTATTTTTTTTTTTCTTTTGGAAGCAAAGAGGAGAGAGGGGAGTTTGATACCAACTGAACTTCACCATGACCTTGATGGAGGAGAAATGACTGCAGGTTTGGTCTGCCTGTGCCAGTTCTCAAGGCCGCCCTTCCAGGAATGTATCCACCCGCCCCAGCATCCTGAACGTTTCAAACACCGCGCCTCCCTGCTTGGACTTAAGAAGATGTCAAGGGATAAGACATCCGGAAACCTAAAACACAAGTGCAGTGATGCATGGTCACTTGGCAATGGTGAGTGTGTTCAGACTCATGCCAAGGAATGGAGCCTGCCTTCCTGCCAGCAGCCCAGACATTCAGCAAGCAGACAACATGCAAGAAGCAGGGGCACAAAAGCAGAAAGGATCTGTCCAGCAGAGGAGAAACCTTCCACACATTCACGGGAGTGACACAGAAGATTAGACAAATAGATGGTCACTGACAATAGCATCAGGATGTTTGCTTAGAAAGAAAGTACTTGTTGGCTCAGGCTGGGTGCTCAGTTGGTTAGAGCATGATGTGCCAAGGTTGGGGGTCTGATCTATGGTCAGGGCACACATGAGAATCCCAGTGAATGCATAAATAAGTGGAACAACAACAAATTGATGTTTCTCTCTCTCTCTCTCTTTCTTCCTCCCTCCCTTCCTCTTTCTCTTCAAAATGAATAAATAAAATAAAGTAATTGTCTGTGATGTGAACCATATAATCCGCAAACAGAAATATCATGTAACAATATATCACTCAGTGAAGACTAAGAGGTGTAAGTCCACAAAAATAAGCAGAGATACATCATTGTTTTTTGGCTTTAGGCAGAGCTGTAAGTGAAGACCATCAGAACCCTCAGCTTCGATGCCTAAGAGTTCTGTAGATTGAAGGAGCTGAGGGATAATTCTCTTTTCTCTTTTCTTTCTTTCTTTCTTTCTTTCTTTCTTTCTTTCTTTCTTTCTTCTTTCCTTTTTTCTGTTACATTAGGCCCCTTTAGGTAGCCTCCTCTTGTACTTAGAGAGTAGAAACAGAGACTTATTGGGCTGTGTGGTCCTATTTGGGACTTTTTACACACATCTTAGTGCATCTGTTTTCAAATAAAACTTGTAAAATAAAGCCTTCCAATAAAGTATGACATTAAACTTCCAGATAGAGTCATGTTCTCTTTCATTGGGGTAAATGGATCAAAATGTTGACTATGGTATTAATAACTAATACAGTTAGCATTTAGAGAATGTTGACCCTGTGACTTTCAGCCACGATCCAAGTGTTTTATATACATTAATCTTCACAACAATCCTGAAGGAAGTACTGTTGGCCCCACTTTACAGAACAGAAAACTGAGACCTAGAGAGGTTACTGGACCAGGAAGAGGCAGAGCCAAGATTCCACCCCAGGTTTGTATGGCTCCAAAGCCCTTGCTCATAAAAGATGTGGCCTTAAGAAATGTCATCAGAGTATTTAAACAAGTACACTCCAACCAGCGATCCTGAGGTGTGCCCTCGGCACACGCATGGCTGGCCTGGCACGCCTGAGTGCTTGAACCTTGAGCCATGGAACAATCAGGAGCATGAGGACAGTGTGACAAGGAGTAGTGCAACGAGGAGCACTGGGCAAATTTGAGACGAGGTGGGTTTGGGGCCTGACTCTGATTCTAGTTCTCAGTTCCACTGGGCATGTTTTGATCTGAATTTCTTAATCTCAGCTCCTGAATCTCTACAACACAGTCATAAAGAGACCTGCCCTATCAGCCTCGTTATTGGATAATACGAAGCACTCCAGAAAAGCATTTTTTAAAAACCTCCCTATATGTTACTCTTAGACTGTAACTTTGGCTTACGCCACCTCAACCACTGAAATGGAGGTCAGTTTTTTCCCAGCCCTCAAACAGCAGCCACAGAGAGTAGGTGCTGCCCTGAGAAACATTCTCAAAATGCTAAAAATTGTGCAGGATGTCTCTGAGCAAAATGATGGCAAATTGGGTGGAAGCCCAGCTCCAGGGCAAAGACAGAAAAGGAATCGGTAATTCTAACAGTGCTCTGCGTCACGTACACAGGGCAGAAAGGGATGAATAGCTCCTTATTTTTTGTGCCTGTTGTGGAGATGGGCATGTAGCGAATGCAAGGAAACCTGGCCCTGCCAGTCTCTGACTGCCTGTCTGTGAGGGGTTCAAAAAATGCCTTAGCCTATCAAAATTCCATTTTTGCCTCTAGTTTCAAAATGATGTTCTCTTTCGTTCTAGGAAACTACAAAGTCAGCACTTACTAGATCTTGTGGCTTTATATCTTTTTTTTTTTTTTTTAATGAAAGGGAGGGGTACCTAACACCTAAAACTAATTTTTAAGTGGTTTTTTTTTTCCCTTTTGGCTCCATATCCTTTGAAAGTAGTTTCAAAATCTACTTTTAGTTCCAGGTTCATAGCAATGTAATTCAAATTTTGAGGACTCCACTTTTTGAATTAGATACCCTAGATAATCTGACAAAAGCCATGACTCTTTCCCCAGATAAACGCCGTACACATGAACACACACACACGCACACCCGTGACTGCACAGGAGGGTGCAGATTCTCTGAAGCCCATTCATGGGCCCTTCAACATCTACAAGCCCCAAGATAATGACTCACAGAGTCGCTATCATGCTTGCTCAAGGGTGAAGTGGGGACTGAGCTCCGTCCCTTTCCATTCACTAAGCCATACTGTATCCACCCAAAGGGGGTGCGGTTTCCTAGTTTGCGCAGATGCCTTATAGTTGCAGTGGTACTTGAACCAGATCACGCCAGCTGTCAAGCTGAGTCCACTGTGTACATTTCCTCCCAACCTCCCATTCAGGGACAGTCACATTGGCACCTTGAGATCAGCCGTGGTGAGAGTATTTACACCAAGGAAATTAGCAAACCCTGCAAAGATGGGCAGTCCCCCAAAAGAGAGCCAGTTTTTTAACATTATCAGCATATTGTGACATATGGGCTAGTAGATGCCCTAAGGTCCTCTGCCCTATCTTGTGATATATTTGAAATAAAAAAGCAGAAAACAATTTTAAAACCTACATCCCAATTTCCTTTCAGTCTGTCCTAATTGATTTTTGGCCCAAGGCCTCCAGGCCCCTACTTGTTTTGAGCATAGACTTAACAGCTACAGATGTTAGCAAAGGTACTTGGAGAGGGCTGCTGGAAAAACCATCTTCCATTCGATCCCAGCTGGTCTCAAGATACCATCCTATATCCTAAAACTATAACCATGTGTTTTAAAACATCTGTGCCCCAAACAGTAGTAATTGTCATAAGAACCATTAAGAAAACAAAATAAATCATGGTTGCATATATTTTGAAGTAGGAATTAGAAGGAAGAACTATGAGAGAAAGGAAATCTAAAGTTCCAACCCTCCGTGACATGCTGAGGGAGAAAGGCCCTGCCCATAGTGGATATAAATTGTTGTGGACTGGTATCAGGCTTCTGCTGTAGGCCGTTTGAAGAACTGCTCTTTACAACTGAACTCTGTCTTGAGCTGAGACATCCTCTTAGGAAGGAAAAAAAAAAAAGAAAGCCAGGTCAAATGATTGATTCTAGTTTTGAATCACAGAGGGCTATTGATTTTTCATTAAAGTTCCTGTGCTGCTCTTAAGAGGAGGGAGAGAGAGGGGAAAGTAATTCATTGATCAGAGCGTAGGGCCATGTTCATTTATTGGCTTTCTGCCACATCCCATTATTCCCGATTCTAAATGTGTGTTGAAGTCAGTTTATTTTCATCATTGCCTCCTGTCACCAGAAATGTCTCCCAGTAACTATTAGTTTAATCATCCTTTTCTCACAATGGTAATGAGCGATAATATCCAACACGACTCTGGATTTGTGGATATTAGTCTTGGGATTATAGCACTGCACCTCCTAAGGCTCTAGTTAAGAATCTGTCAACACTTGAACAGTCTAAAAGACAGAAATAGTTCGAGGATTTAAAAAATATATATTTAAATTTTTTTAAAAGTAGCATTTTTACCATAGTTTTACATATTTAAAAATAATAAAGGGCTGTCCTAGAAAATCCGTGGTTTTTGATCTATGAACCTTCGAGGATTCAGGAAACCCACCCAAATCAGGTGTCATTCATCTATACCAAGCCACGGGAACCCAATCTAGAGAACCATCAAGCATTCCACTTTCCCCCCAATTTTGTTTGCGGAGACAATCTTTAATTAGTCTCTACTGTCTTGACTCACAGCTAAAACTGTTTAATATATTAGCAAGCTGAGGTCCAGAAAGACCAAACTACTCAGGATCACCCAAAACACTGGCACAGTGGAGACTAGAATCCACATTCCCTGGCTTGCAGACCACACTCTTTGTTCTGTAACACTGTGCTACCATTCTATTAATCTACCCTCTAAACTCATGTAAAATTTATAATCAATAAAAATCAGAAGTTGATGCTGACTTTAAAATCAGCTCCTAGAAATGCTGCTAATGATTTTTTTTCTTTTCCTGTATCTCGAGATAAGACCATATTCCCTATCAAGTGCTGCCTCACACCTATAGGTAAAATAACCAGCTGCTCACGTTATGTAATGTGAGTATTTACTTGCCTCCCAAGGGTATCCAATCTCAATCCCTCCAGATCATCTGCCAGGGGATTCATGTACCTTAGCATCTCTGAATGAACATTCCCAACACCCGTAGGAGGGGGAGGAATTCGCCCATTTTATAGAAGATTTGGCCACGGCTACCTGGGAAACCAGTTACAGAGCCGGGACACAGACTCGGGCCTTCTCACTTGGAGGTCTCTTTCTGCTACACCACAGCTCCCTCTGGTGCCGAAGATGACAGTGGGAACTAATAAAAACAACTGAAAAAACTATTTAAAGGATGAATACCACCAGCAAATCAAACTGAAAAATATAGAAAAAAATATCCCATTCAGAGTAGCAATCAAGAATATAAAATGCCTATGAATAGCTATGACAAAAATGTGTGAAACTTGCATAACTAAAATCAGACAACTTTACTGGAAATATAAAATAAAACTTAACTAAATGAAGACACACAAAATGCTTTGTCTGTTCCTTCCAGTGGGATATTTTGAGGGAAAGCATGATAAATTATTGTCAAAATCCTCAGGATAAACAGAGAACACATATAAACACCAAAGATATTTTGAAAAATGAAAACAATGATGGGGTACTCCATCAAATATCAAAATGTAGTGTAAAACATTAGGATTTAAAACAAATTGAGAACCTGTGCAAAAATCAACAGACAGATAAATGGAATTAATTAGATGTCCATAAAACAGACTGCAGCATCTAGAGAAAAGAAACATGAGGTAATCAGAGGAAAAATTATTACATATTGGAAAAAATTAAGCTACTCATTTTACAAAGTACACCAAGCTGTATTTCAAGTGAATTAAAGTGCTAAATTATTTTTAAATGCTATAAAACAGGAAGAAACGAGATAAATACTTAACTTTTTGAACTATTTTATCTCGATAAACCAGTCAAAAATCATGATGGAAAGATAGATTTTACTACCTTAACATGTAAAATGTCCATTTAAATATCAAAACAACAAAAACTAGAGATGCAGGTCACACACATGCAAAACAATGTTCGACCTCACTAGCATTCAAACACGCCAATTAAAATAACAACCGATAACATCTGTATCTGCTCGAATGGCAAGACGGTGTTAGACAATAACAGGCAAGGTCCAGGGAGATGGACTCTGTCACACCACTGAGGCACCAGGAAAGCTTCACGACACCTTCCTCTTCCTGACATCACAGACCCTACGTGGTCTGCTCCCACTGAAATTACGTTCAAAGGCATCCAACTGCAGCCATGCGGAGAGTAGACGGTGGGCGATGCCAACGCGACCGACTGCTGCACTGAAAGTTTAAGGGGCTGGTTCGAAATGTTAAAGAACAGTGAAGAGTGTACAAAAGATAATCTTGAGAAAACATTCAACAAACTATTAACCCCAGACAACACATGCCACACTGGACTGTATGGAAACAGGGTGCAACAATGTGAGGAATGGCGCTTCCATTTCAACGGCTTTTGCCACGAAGATCTCGAGAGTATAAGAAATACCTTGAAAAATAGATATACTTTTCCATAATCTTCATAAATTATTTCATTAAGCAAAACAAGGATTTATGTTATAGGAACTTAAAGCAAGACTTACTAGGGTTAGGACTCAGATCGGACAATCAATGTGCATGTCGTCACAACTGGCTGTACAGAGTGTGACAGTTTGCGTGCAACATCCACGCTCAGAGAATCCCTCCAAACTTCTCTAAGTTATAAATACACTCCAACTGAGCCCAACTGCAGGAATTTTACACTTCTGGCTCCATGATGACATTAACCCTCCTTCCCCCAAACCACACTTCAAGGCCAATAACGGTTTCTTTCTGTGTACCATGGGATATCTGGTTGCATGAAGGTTAAAAAATATTCTGTGAAAAATTGGGACTTGGATAGCCCTTTAGTGTTGCTTTTGTAAAGTTTCCCTAAAGAAGGAAAACTAATGGCTCCAATCCTGAGACAACAGAACGAAGTGAAACGAGAGACTGGAAGCCAGCCAACCTACCTTTCAGTCCCCGGTCCGTGTTCATGGCAAGTCATTTAGCTTCTTTGAGACTCAGCTCCTTATTTGTAATTTGGAGGGAAAAATAACTCGTCAGAGGTGCTGTGAGGACTAGAGAATTACAAAACATCATCACTAAACTAAGAGTTTACCGGCCCGTGTATTTTCTGTATATTTTCTCAGATAATCCTCAAAACAATCCTATTCTTTTCCCCATTTAAGAAACTAGAAAACGGAGGCACAACGTGGCCATGGTCACATGTCACGGTCACATTCGGGCCCGGGCAGTCTAACTCCAGAGGCTAGGTTCTGAGTTGCTGCATCCACCTGCTTCAAAAGGGCTCTCTTTAAGAGGAAGCTGTTAGAAATAATAATAATAGTCGTTGCTTGTTGTTTTCTTCTGATTTGCATAAATAGTGCTGCTTATTAAAGAGCTCCCTACCTCTTCGTATGTTCATAGGCAATGCTGTTTTATATTTATTTTCTACTCAAAACTAGAATATCATAAATATGTGTGAATGGTTAAAAAATAACTCTTTAAATGGTTAAAAGTCTTACCGATATATATACCAAAGCTATTGCACCTTACAGCTCCAGGTAAAGCAGAACGGCCTATGTAAATGGTGCCAGCACGCCATCAGCACAAACCATCAGGGCACTGTATATTACCAAGCGGCCTCCACACCGTACATATATCTTGATACAAGCAACACTTTGACACCAGTCACTTCCCAAGATAAAATACAGTGTGCAGGGGAGTAATTTCACCACCACATAAAATGGCACCATCCTACAAAAGAAACATTCATTTCATACCAAAAAAAAAACCCACCGAGCTCACAGTGTTGAGTAATGTAGCTTCTAGACATGAAATAAATGCAGATCTGTTCTGCCCCCCAAATTGCTGCTTTTAGTCTCATTTTCCAACCTAAATATTAATTTCTTGCCCACAAAAGAAAATGAATATTAAGAATCAGTCAGTTCTCAAATTTTGAAATAACTATATATTTACTCTATGTTCTTTTTTTCCTTGAGATTCATTGGTCATTCTTGGCCAAAATAAACCATGATTCTAAACAATAGATATGATGCTGCTGGTTAACAACAAATAAATAATTTCAATATACATTATCTCTCTCTCCCACTCTCCTAACAAGCCACACATGGATAATAGCTACCTACTACTTGTTGCCAGATCTAAAAAGGCTTTTCCTGATTAATGCACTTATTATTTTATTTTTATTGACTTTATTGGGGTGACATTGGATAATAAAATTATGTAGGTTTCAAGTGTACAATTCTATAATATATCATCTGTATATTGTATCGTGTATTCACCACCAAAATCACCTCTCTTTTTATCACCATCATCCTCACTTTACCCTCTTCTACCTCCCCTCCACTGTCCCTCTGGTGGTCACCAAACTGTTGTCTGTGTCTGTGAGTTCTGTCTTACTTAATCCCTTCACCTTTTTCACCCAGCTCAATGCCCCTCCCCTCTAACAGCTGATGGAGTTGATCTCTACTTTGTTTATTTTGTTCTTTAGATTCTACATGTAATTGAAATCAGGTGGTATTTTTCTTTCTCTGACAGCATATACTCTCCAGGTCCATCCATGCTGTCACAAAAGGTAAGATTTCCTTCTTTTTTAAGGTCAAGTAGTATTCCATTGTGTAAATGATGTCAATGTACAAAAGCCTTCTTATCCACTCATCTACTGATGGACACCTGGACTGCTTCCTAATCTTGGCTGTTGTAAACAATTCCACAGTGAACAGAGGGGTGCATATATTCTTTCAGATTAATTTTTTGGTTTTCTTCGGTTATATTCCAAGAGTGGAATTGCTGGGTCAAAAAGTGGTTGTATTTTGAATTTTTTAAGGAAACCCTATACTGTTTTCCACAGTGGCTGCTCCAGTCAGCATTCCCACCAACAGGGCACGAGGGTCCCCTTGTCCTGACACCCACTCCAGCACTCGTCATTTGTCGATTCATTGATGGCAGCCATTTTGGCAGGTGTGAGGTGACACCTCACTGTGGTCTTAATTTGCCTTTCTCTGATGATAAATGACGTTGAACATCTTCTCACATGTCTATTGGCTGTCTGTATGTCCTCTTTGTAGAACTGCCTATTCAGATCCTTTGCTCATTTTTTAATTGATTTTTTGTTTTTTTGGTGTTGAGTTGTTTAAGTTCTTTTAAAAAATTTGGATATTAACCCTTACAGGTGTATCATTGGCAAATATGCCCTCCCGTTCAGTGGGTTGTCATGACTAGTACATTTAACACACCCTATGACTAACATCAAGGCTGATATATTTTCATCTAGTATAACACTTAGCATGTGGCATATTTCAGACTACTAAGAACTCCACAAATCTTACAGGCATATGTTATCACCATCCAACCACCATCAGGAGGAAACACGTGGCAGTGAGAGTTAAAAAATGCTTCTCAAAAACAGAAAATGCATTTTGCATATTTTAAAATCTCAATTTAGTTCCATTAAGATTAAAAAATTCCATGAAAAATTACAGCGTTCCCTCTTTTAAGTTTCCTGAACAATAATAACGTTAACCTTGAGGCCACAAAATTTTGTGAAATGAATCAGATCATGGGACCAACATGACCTAACTCAACAACCCATTAAATTTAACAGCAATTTTCTTTATGTTATTCTATGACACAGGCCATTTGGTGGAGCTGGGACCAAACTATAATTAACCAT
>VMDR010011705.1:0-27967 GCA_007922815.1 Macrotus californicus | reverse complement strand
CAGATGTGATAATGGTATGGTGCTTATGTTTTAAAAGATCTCTGCTAGACATTTATAAATTAAATGCTATTTGAGGCTTACTACAAAATACACCTTCAAAGAATATATATACTCTAAAAATCTAGGGGTCTGTAGATGAAGTAAGATCTGGAAAAAATGGGTAATTATTGAAGGTGGACTATGGGTACCTAGGGGCTCATGATGTTTGGTCATGTTTGAACTTTTAATAAAAATTTTAAAAAGAAAGTCATGAGTTCATATTAATACATCCAATTTAATGGCAACTTGGCTAAGTCCTTTTAAAATTTCGTTCCAACATAAAGTTTTAAGCCCTTTTTCTTCTCTGTCATTTACAATATCTCCTTACCAAATACTTTAATTAGATCTCCTAACTTCGGTAACACAATTGCGTGCATGCTCCCTTAGATCTTGGATCCCATAATTTGAAGGTCCTTATATCCTTTCTCGCCCCACCCATCTCTTCTATAAGCTCTTTGTGGATCATTCTGTAATCATTTGTCAGCAAACAGAATCTTAATGGATGGGCAGAAATTCAAAGTATAGAGAAGAGTTCAGTTAAATTCAATGAATACTTACTGGGCATCAGTTTTTTATTTTATTTTTTACAGTTACTATGCTAAGTACTTAGGATACCAGAACATGTAAGATGTAGTGCCCACTCTTCAGGAGCTTATTATGGTCTAGTGCAGATTTCTCAGTTGAGGAGGTCCGCAGGTATCATTAGGGTTTCTGTGAGAGGTTACTAGGGGTTCCGGAAAAGACTGGAAAAAATTTATTTCGTCTTCCCTCGAGGATACATTTTTATTGATGAGAGAGAGAGAGAGAGAGAGAGAGAGAGAGAGAGAGAGAGAAATGAAAGAGAAATGTCGATCAGCTGCCTCCCGTGTGCACCCCAACCAGGGATGGAATCCTCAACCTAGGTGTGTACTCTGACCAGGGATCAAACTTGCGTTCCAGTCAGGGCTGGAAAATTTTTTTTGAATTTCCTTCTCCACGCAATTGTAATGCCAGCACTTGCAGTGATGAATAGATCAATCAGCCTGTTAATAATTTTGCCAGAAATTGTCCACCTATATGGCAGTGCTCTGCATGACTGTATTCTTTTGGTTGAGTCTGTTCTCAGTTTTTGATGTAAGATAAGGAAGGAAGGCTCTTGCTAACTGGTGAGTGCTGAATTGTACTGAGGGAGGGATAATAGGTTGATGGCATCAGCCTGTTCCTCTTGAACTCTATCTCCTACCCTCCCCAGCCTCCCTTACCCACAGCCCACTGAGAGCAAACAAGATTTCCTGATATACCACATCAGAGGGGTACACTTTAATTCTAAGGAAAGGCTTTGTAAACACTATGAGTCAGCTTTTTGTTGCTGTCACGTTGTAAATATTGCAAAACATGGAGTTTGTAGGTTAAAAGTGAATTGTATTTTTAAGGATTTCATTTTTCTTCTGTAATTCTCTTGTTTTCAGAGTAAAATTTGTTTTAAAAAAAAGTCAATCACCTTCGGTAAGAAGGTCCAAAAAGCAAGGTATTAAGTAGTAGAACTTTTTGATTAAAAAAGGGAAAAAGCCCACAGTTGGTAAGAAACTCACAATTCTAGTATGTAAATTTAGAGTAAAATGCTGAAGTAATACATAATGTAAGAAACTAAAAAAGTTTCTCTGTTGAAGTTTGATAAATTGATGTAATTGATAACATGTCACATGATACTGAAGAGATTTTGTGTAATAAAACAAAACACTTGGATCAACAGATTTCAGTAACAAATGTCATGTGGTAGCATTTGCAAGATATGTAAATTGTGGTGACATTCAAGAAAATTTTTCCATAATAATAAAATGCTGCTCAAAACAAAGGTCAAGATACATTTACTGTTTTGTCTTCAGATTGGAAACAAAAGGTACATTTTGGAGGAAGTGTGTTGGCATCTGTATTGACGGTACCCAATGATTTCAGCATTACTGCCTGAGAAAAAGAAAATCCTGATGTATTCACAATATACTGTCTTCCTCCCAGAGAAGTACTGGTGTCAGACATTTTTGGAGCTGAAATGAAAACATTTCTGAGTGATGCTACAAAAATGGCAAAAGTTGCCAAAGGCCAGTTTGCTCAAGAATGTTTAAAAAACCTCATGGAAGCCTGGACAAAGACCTCATAAATTAACTGCCACATGCATAAAATCCTTTGGCTTAGGAGATCATTCCTTCTTGGGGAGTCAGCTGCCATGTTACGAGAATGCTTAAGCACTCTGTAAACAGGCCCATGTGGCAAGGAACTGAGTCCTCTACGGCATCAGCTTAGGAGGCACCTGAGTGAGCCACCATAGAAACTGACCCTTCAACTCCAGTCGTGCCTTCAGATGACTGCAGTCAACATTTTGATTGCAACCACAGGAGAGACCCTAAACCAGAACCACCAAGCTAAGCTGCTCCTGAATTTCTCACCTACAGAGATTAAGCAAGAAAATGTTTATTGTTTTAAGCCACTAAGTATTGGGTATATTTGTTACACACCAAGAGAAACTAATACAGATTTTGGTTCTTAACAGGACGTTTGAGCTAAAAAGTGATTTGTGGGAATACTTTCAAGAAAATAGTAGGCTAGATTTTGCTAAATGCTCTGAAGATCAAGAATGGCTATAGAAACTTAGCCTACTTAGTAGACATTCTTCATCACATGAACTAGTTGAACAAGTATATTCAAGGGCCTGGAGAACATATTTTGATTTCAGTGACAAGATTCTTGGTTTTAAATAGATATTGAATCTTTGGAAAAATCATGGCAAAAAGAAATCTTGAAATATTTCCACTGCTGCTCGTACTTGAGGGTGAGAACATCTGAAGTGTCAAGTTGTGACCCAGTCACCTGGGAAAATTGCAGAACAAACTGAACTGTATTTTCCCTCCCTTTCAACACAAGGGTGTGTCTGAGAGGACTTCTTTCTCTGAATCTTCTTTTCAGTCTGAGCACAGGACTTTGAGAAAGGAGGAAGAACTTTGTGAGTTGATGATTATAAACATAAAATGAAATTTACTGATTTGCACTTCTACAAGTTCTGGATTTCTGTGAAAGAAGAGAATTCTGCCATTTATGTGGAAGTAATAAACATTTTACTGTACTTTTCAACATCTTGTGTGAACAAGCTTTTTTCTTATCTAGTGAGCATTAAGAACAAATATGGAAATCACCTCATTTTGGTTGCAAATGAAATCTGTGTAAGGCAGTCTTAAGATCAACCCAGAACTGAGAATACACATGGCAAAAGACAAGCAAAGATTTCTTACTAAATAGGTCAATTTCATTATTTTTAGTTTCAAAAATAACACTTTTATGCATATATAGGCCTATAAAAAGAGATTAACATTCACTAAAATCATTTTGCAACCATTACTACATCAAAGGGAAAACTGAAGTTTCCTCCCACTTAATTTGCATCAGAATTGATATATCCTTTGTGTGTGTGTGTGTGGGGGGGACTACAGAGTAGGCTGATAAGTAGAACAATAAACAGATTCACAGAGAAACATTCTTTTTAAAATTTTTAAATGTTTTACTGAATTTATTGGGGTAACACTGGTTAACAAAATTATACAGGTTTCAGGTACACGATTCTCCACGCTCTGCAGAAAGGAGCACTGAGTTGCACAACGGTGTGAACCACTGAACTATACACAAAAAAACGAGTGATACAGTAAAGTTTATGTTACGTGTATCTTATCAGTTAAAGAAAAGCATTGACAATTAGTATTGAGTCATTATGTCTACAACTTGCTCATCAGGTATCTATATAAATTTTTTTTTAAGCACAGATTTGAGACATTAAAATTACTTCAAGGATGCCTCCAGGGTAAAAAGACAAAAAAAGGCTGGTCTTGTGAACGGGAAATGGAGCTCTTGGGAGCAGGAACTGTTCAACAACTACAGAGAAAGAGAAGCAAGGCAATAATGTCCGCCTGAAGGGGCAGAGGGCAGGTGTACAGCACGGGAGGAAAATAAAATTAATTCTATCAAAGGGCTAACCAAGAGAGGGATTTTAGTTTAGATTTGTTGCTAAAGGAAATGGGGAGATATGTGGGGTCCTGAGGATGGCTATGGTATGATATGGTTTTTCTTTAAAGATTTTTATTTATTTATTTATTTTTAGAAGGGAAGGGTAGGAAAGGGGAAAAGAAACATCAATTTTTGGTTGCCTCTTGCACACCCCCTACTGGAGACCCGGCCCACAACCCAGGCATGTGCCCTGACTGGGTATCGAACCTGCAACTCCTTGGTTTGCAGCCCCGCGCTCAATCCACTGAGCTACACCAGCCAGGGCTGATATGGTATGTTTTAGTAAAGTCACTATGTCATCACATGCAGTACATAGAGAAGAAAAGTTAAGCCTGGAAGTGTTTATTTTGAGGCAACAAAGATACTCAGAATGTGAGATTGTTGTAGTTCACTGCTATTATTTCTGTACTTTTGAATTCCTGTAGATCATATTGGGTGATTTTGGGTACGAATAACACAAGAAAGTGTGGTAGTGAAAACAGGAGGCCCATAATGACAGTACAAAAAGCCACCTTATAAGGCGGGGTTCCCCATCCTCCCCACCTGCAGCCCGGTACCAGTCTGGACCTGTTAGGAACCAGACTGCATAGCAGGAGGTGAGTTTGAAATGCGCTTGAATCATCTGGAAACCATCCCCCGCTCCTTAGTCCCTGGAAAAATTGTCTTCCACTAAACTGATTCCTGGTGCAAAAAAGGCTGGGGATCACCGTTAAAAAGGAAGTAATAGAAATCGATAGCTTTGGATAAAAGAGAAAGCAACCAAAGCTGGGGCAGGAATGTTGACGATGACAGAGGAGAGTTCCCAAAGGCTCGGAAACCAAGAGCATGGTGCTACCATGAAGACAGAGAACTGGAATGATGAACAACACTTTGGGAAGCGGAGGGAGCCAGGAAAGGACTGAGGACTGTGAGAATCCGAAGTTGTGGGTTGTCCCTCCAATTAGGTGGAGGCCTTCACTTCTCTTGAAGGTCCCATAAAAGTTCAGTGGTTTCATCACACTGAGTCGGAGATAACAAGTGGAACACCAAATAGAGGAGCACTGAGTACAAATAAATATTAAATGACACAAAGCAAAACAGAGCAGGTAACTTACGAAAAGTTCTAGCTCTGATGTACAGAATTTAAAGTAAGTTTATCAAATTCCTTTTATATGGAGGACTGTTAGATGCGTTCTCAAGCAGCGTATGCTTTGGTGTAGAAGGCATATTATGACTCCTAATATTTCCATAGTGAAGTTTACAAAGTTCTTTCAAAATCAAAGTAGCTCTGAAATAGGTACCAACCCCCCTCCTCCTTCAGCGTAGGTCAATTGTGTCAAATACCAAGGTAACGCCTCAGAAGATTCGGGCGAAAAAGAAGACAAACCAAAGGTAATAAACAAGTCATCGGCTTTCTTTGGGTGAGACGCGTTAGCGGAAGCTGAAATCAGATATCAAGAGCTTAAAGAAAGAAGGGGAAAGGGGCTTGTAGGATACACGGTGTACAGCCTGGCAGCGCTCAAAACGTACTTGACAAAGGAATAGACTATCCGGTACAAAAGATAAAAACACGGTTTGGTTTTCTCTATCAAATGACAACCGTTTCTTTAAAAACACACTGGCATCTTTTTCTTCTCGTGAAACCACAGAACAAAAGCACCGCCTCAGTTCAGCCGCAACCGTGCGTACTTTCACAAGGGAGGAAAAAACGACTCGAAAAAACGCAGGCAAGCCCTCGGGGTCCGACGCGACCAGATCCACCAGTGGGCCGCGCGCGGGTCAGAGCTGCTCGGAAACGGGGATGACAGCTGGCAACGAACCGAGGAGCGGGAGGATCGCCTCGCAGCCTGAGCGCCAGGGCCCAGCCAGGAAGCTGGCACCGGGTGGGGATGCCCGGGGCGCATGGGAGAGCAGCCGAGCCGGTAACCGCAAACATCGCCCCGAGCCGCACCGCGGCAGCACGTGGTGCGACATCGCAAAGCAGCGGACGCCGCCCGGTGCGTCACTTCCTCGGCTGGTCGTAAGCGGGGGTAACTGTCGTAAACCAGCGGTTGAAGTAGGTCGCTGTGCTGCTCTCCCGGCGCTGCCGGCCGTTTGGGAAAGTTGACAGCGTCGCAGATCCTGCGGGTGAGTTCTGTCTGTTCGTTTTCTGGAAACCAGTTACTGGAGTTTCCAGACTCGCCCTCCGCTTCGCGTCGGTACGGTGGCCGAGGAGGCTCGCGCGCGACGGAAGTGCCCCGGGTGGGTGTGCGCACCCGGCAAGGGGTGCACGTGCGTCCGGTGAGTGGTCGTAGGGAACCGAAGGGTCCGGGGATGCTGCCGGCAGGAGGGAGGCGGGAAGAAAGGGACGGCAGCGTGAAGACCTGGCTGCTTGCAGGGGGCGGAGGTGCAGACCCAGGGCGACGAGGCTGGTGACGGTGGGTCGGCGCTCCCGGGACTACGGGGAGGTGACCCTCTTCAAGCCCTTTGGGTTCGTCCCTGGCGGCTTGGCCGTGGGTTTGGGTAGCAGAGCTGCTGTGTTATTACTGTCCCCTTTCATGGTGTTCTGGCCGAGGCTCAGAAGGTGAGGCGGTGTACCCAGAGGTCCCAGTGACCAAAACGCACGCACTGTTTTTCTCGCCAGGTGGGAGCGAGCATGTCTTTTCGAGGCGGAGGTCGTGGAGGCTTCAATCGAGGCGGTGGCGGCTTCGGTCGCGGCGGCAGCAGCAACAACCATTTCCGAGGGGGAGGCGGCGGCGGTTTCAGAGGCGGTGGCGGCTTCAGAGGCGGCGGCAGAGGAGGATTTGGACGTGGGGGTGGCCGCGGAGGCTTTAATAAAGGCCAGGACCAAGGACCCCCAGAACATGTAGTTTGTATGTCGGTTTCGAAGCTGAGGCTACTTGGGGACGGGCGCAGAGTGGGGATGGGGATGGGGTGAGGAAGCTGTGGGTTCGTCTCGGTAGTAAGTTTGACCGGGGGTCAGGTGCTGTAAGATGGGTCCAGCAACTCACACACGGAGGCCGCTGCTTGGTTGGGGAGTGAAATCTGTGGCGATGCTGTAAACTGACTTACAGCCATGCTCAGGCGTGTGAGGGGGAGATTAGGAAGGCTGAAGGACACTCAGAATGCATCGTGGAGGTGGAACTTGAGCTTGGTCTGAAAGATAGGAAATAGGTAATATTGTATGCTTACCTCTATTGTGCCCATTTTATAGGCAGGAAAACTGTGCCTCGTAGTTAAGTTGCTTTGCTAGGGTCATAGTTAGGAATAAGTGATCAATCAGTAAGTGATGTGTTTGAGATACAAAGCAAGTTTTCTGACGCCAAAGCCCAGACTTTATCTTACTTACAAGAGAACAGAGAAAAATGTTTGCTTGGAAGGGAAACTGGAGAGGGGAGGCCAAGAAAAAGACCTAATCAGAGCAGTTTTGGAGTGGTTATCAGTGAGGTGGGCTGGAAGTCATGGAAAGTGAGACAGATTTGACAGTGGAAGCGTGTATCAGAGAGGAGAAAAGGTGAACACAATCCGGCATAAAAAATAGGTTTGGTCAGTGTGCAGGATGGTCTGAAGAGGGTAGTGGTTAGTCAGAGGTCCTAGCCCAGGGCCATTTTGACAGTCCTTGTGTGGGGGAAACAGCCCGAGCATGGTGGAAGTGAGAAGAAGCAGGGTTAGGTGGGGGAGAGATTGGGAAGGTCAGTGGGAACAAAGTCGGTGGGACTTGACCAACACTGTACTGGGAAATGTCACAGGGCTCCAGATTTTGAGCCCGAGTGATGGGATGGAGAGTTGGTTTTGCAGCAGTGTGGTGAGCAGTTTAGTTTGGGTGGACAGTCAGTTAGAAGTGGAAGTAGTTATTTTGAGATTCCACACTTTTCTGGAGAAGATTGGAGAGTCTTTGGTGAAGAGATGGTAGGGGGAAGGTATAAAAGGGGAGGAAAAAAAGATAGGAGAACAACCAAGACTGATTTTCCCGTTAGGGACTGGAGAGAAGGAGGGACAGATATTAAAATGCAACATGGTGTTCAAGCAAATAATAATAGTTATTAATGTAACAAAATCACCGTGACAGGTTCAGTGGTCTCAGCGTGCCAGGCACTTTCCTAAGCACTTGACATTTAATATTGCACTTAATACTCAGAATACTATATGTTAGGTATTGGACCCGTTATTAGCCCTGTATTAAAGATGAGGACACTAAAGTAGAGAAAGGCCCTTACCCCGTGTCACAGCTACTTTGTGGGGATTGACATAGTGACTCGAAGGCTTTTGTTCCTCAGGAGAACAGACACGGTGAAATCCCAGGTAGTCAAGAAGAAAGCTTCCAGAAGAAGTTGGTCAGTATCGTTTGAAATTGTTTTATATTTTAATGTTTTCTTGTCCTGTTTCAGTATTAGGAGAGTTCCTGCATCCCTGTGAAGATGACATAGTTTGTAAATGTACCACAGATGAAAATAAGGTGCCTTATTTCAATGCTCCAGTTTATTTAGAAAACAAAGAACAAATTGGAAAAGTGGATGAAATATTTGGACAACTTAGAGATTTTGTATCCTTTTTAATTGGAAGATGTAGTAATGTCATTGAAAGGTTACTATTTGCTTTTTCTGGAGCTGGGCATTAATTAAATTGAATGTGTTGCTTCATGATAGCATTGCTAAGATTGGACCATAAAGGACCATCGAGAGGAGAATGTGTTTCCATATATACAGGGGTGGACAGAAGTGGGTTTACAGTTTGTATGGAAAATTAAATAATAACTATAAGAATAAACTTTTGCGTACTCACAACTGTAAACCTACTTTTGCCCAACTCTGTTTGTAAAGATAGGTCCTTTTAGGAAGGATTTAGAAGTGACTGCCATTTGGATAAGTGCTGCAGGGTAGAAGTACTTGGCTTTGGGTATGATGGAGCCTCTGTAATAGTACGGTGGAACTGGAAGTTTTAAAACAAAATATGAATTTCTTCTGGGAAATTCATTTCTTATTCTTCCTAAACATTTCCATATATCCTAACCTTGTTTTTAAAATTACATATGAATTCAGATGGTTACCTTTTTAAATCTTAATTGATTTTTCCTTAATAAAGTTAATAGTATTTTTCAGTTAAATTGTCAGAGAACTTGAAGGCATCATCCTTTAAAAAACTACAGAAGGTGAGTCAAGCTCATGGTATGTAGGATCCTTGGATTTAGAAGTGAATGACCTACCCCAGGGCAGCCCTGCGTAGGGCACTTTGAGACTACCTCAGTATATCACCAGTGAAGCTCTTATTTGACCCATAGTGTACTTCAAACCTTGACCTGAGTATCTTGAAGAGTAATTTATTTAGTACAGGCTTTCAGAAAGTATTCCTTGTTCAGATAAGCAAATTCTGGAACTACTAGATTATGTTTTTTATTTATGTAAAACTATCTTACTGAAAAGCCTTGCATGATCAAACATTCTAAGTAAAATATTAAATTATAAAATCATTTGGGAGAAGTCAGATATTAAGTGATTTCACACATATTTCAGTAACATTCAGGTGTGTGCAAGAGAAATACAGATAGCCATGAAAGTGTTAGTAGTGGCACCAAATTTAGGGTCTTGGTTTTCTGAGGAAGTGAGCTGGAAGCTGAGGCATGAAAGTGGACTAGCAGTTACTGCCAAACCCGGCTTCATGTGAAAATTAATCGGGGGTGCTTTTAAGAAGATGTATTTCTGGGTTGCACTCCTAGAAATTTGACCGAGAATATCTTAGGTGGGGACCAGGACTCAGCTGTAAAGAGGAAGGCTCCTAGATCACTTTGATGTAGTTAGGCTGCACTAGCCAAAGAGAAGGAAGTGCATTACAAGTAGAGAAAACACTATGTGCAAGTCTGAGACCGTAAGCCACGTGAAGGATCTGGAAAAGGCAGAGGTGTAGCTTGGATGTAGAATATTTAGGAATGAGGTTGTGAATTAAGACTAGGAGTAGGCAGGGGCTAGATTACTTAAGGCCTTCATGTCATGGGAAAGAGTTTAGACTTCAGTATTAGTTTTGTTTTTAAACATTAAGAAAAATGTGGTTAAATTTATGCTTAAGAGCTCAGGAAAAAGAGAAACTTAGAAAGGGGTCAGTACTCTATGTGAAGGGACCAGGTTGGAGGCTGTTGCATTAGTCCTGGAAGAGATATTTTAGACTGTGGAAAGGTAGAAAAGTGGATGGATCTATGAGAGATACAGGAAGTAGAATTAATAGGTCTTGGTAATTGATGAGCTGTTGAAGTAAAAAATGCTACCATCTTTCAGATGTCCGATTTCAGCACTTTGTGGGTGGTGTCACTGTTTGCTGAAGAAGAAGGGAGTTGGGGGAAGAGAATGAGTTCAGTTTTGGGCGATAATGAGTTTGGAGCATTTGTGAGATACTCATTCACACAGGTCCTCGAAGGACGAGTGGACTAGAGTAGAGTTGGGAAGTCGACACTGTGTAGGCAGTGTATGATGGAGTCTAGGAAGAAGCTTTGGGGCACCTGAATTTATCTGTAAGTCGTCACTGCCAAGAAGGAAGGCAAACCGGGAGAGTTTCATGAAAGTGGTACACAAAAGTCAGGACAACAGCATGTTTCCAAGAGGAAGTGCCGCTCAGCCAAGGCAAAATGCTGTTGCCAAGTTCTCATGGGAAACGGCAACATGGAGGTGAGCTAGTCGTGGAGCCAGTGGAGTGGTGGGCCCAGAAGCCAGCTTGGGATAGGAGATGAGATGGGGACAATGCTGTGTTGCCGGCATCTGGCATCTGGCTGTGGAAACCCTGACAAGTACACACTGGGAATTTGTGGGCCTAGGAGCCAGGCTTCTCATTTGAAGAAAAGGATTTGCCTGTAATAGCCTTTTAAATTTGATCTAGATACCTGCCTTTTCTCACAGCATTATTTATGTGAGGATTTCTGTAGTTGTTTCTTGTTGGTTTTTTAAATCACAGATGCTAGATTAGTACGTTGTGCCCCTCCCCATTTCTAGATTCAGTGGTCAGGTTCGAGCCTTCCTTACCCAGCCTGCGTTGTCACGATGGTCTCCAGACCGATGCTGTCCCGTCAGATTTTCAGTGAAAAGGGAATTCCTGCAGTGCAGCAGCCATTAGCTACTCGTAGCTTTTGAGCACCTGAATGTGGCATGTGACCCGGGAGCTGAATGTTTAATTGTTCATTTGAATCTGGCCACATGTGACTAGTGGTTGCCACATTGGACATTGCAGACCTAGATACTGTTTTCGAGGGGATGGTCTCTGCAGGGAAGGAAAGTGATAAGGTGATATCTACAGAGGGATTCAGACATTCTGTTACACTAAAGTTTTGAAGCCTTCATGCTTGTTTTGTGTAAAATTATGAAATGTACCCCTTATGTTTCATTGTGAAAAAAAAATTTTTAACCCTAAATACAGGGTGGATTTCGTTTCTGCAAATCTTCCATTACTTAGTATTTTCAGTAAAACATTATCAGTCCTTTACTAAGGTCTTGAAATAGCTAGTAGACATACTAGACATGTTTTACTTTGGATTTTAATACTAAATTTTTAGTAGTTTCATTACTCTTACAGCAATTCTGTTAAAATGTAGTTAATTTTTGCAAGGCATTATCTATTTCTAAGGAAGAGTGAGATTGAATTGGTCTTGGTTTCTATTTGTATGCATGTTATACTTGTTATGTGCCAAAATGTAGGTGTTTTATGTACTTTATTCTTTTGATCTTCACAAGGATCATGTGAGGTAGGTATTGGGTTGGCCAAAAAGTTTGTTCAGTTCGTAAAATAGAAGACACATTTTAATTTTCACCAGTAATTTTACTGATTTGGATATTTCAAATATGTCATCTGTCTCCTGCATGGTATCACATTGATTGTTCTCAATTAATGTTTCAATTTGACCACTGTCAACTTCACCTGGTCTGCCCAACCATGGATGGAGCGTGGTCCAGTGAGAATCTCTGGCATGAAACCGCAAACCACTTCGGACACGTTCGATCAGTCACCGCACTTCCATACGCTGCACAGATCTTGTTTTGTGCTTCAGTTGCATTTTTACCTTCTTGAAATAATGAAGCTTAGTATACCAAAAATGTCACTTTTTTCTTCAGTCTTCAATGTTAAATGGTTACACAAAAATTCACCAATTATGATGAGTTTTTTAATGCATGCTGATATGACAGCTGTCACAATACAGTCTAACAAAACTGTTGTGAATGAAGTTAGATGACTAAGCGCTACTAGAGCCGTCTTATGGAAAACACCAAATGAACTCTTTGGTCAACCTAACACTTTATTACCTTGATTTTACAGATGAGAAAAACTAAGGCACAAAGAAACTCAAGTCCTTGTCAGGGCTGTACTGTAGTATCTAGCAGAGGGAGGTTTGAACCCAGGCATTTTGGAGTCTGGGTGTAGGTCCTTAATGATTGTACTATACTGCCACAAGTCATTGACACTAATTGTTCCTCTTACACTTCCAGTTTTATATAGACCCATATAAGCTGTTGCCACTGCAGAGGTTTTTACCCCGACCTCCAGGTGAGAAGGGACCTCCCAGAGGCGGTGGCAGGGGTGGTCGAGGAGGAGGAGGAAGAGGCGGTGGCGGCAGAGGTGGGAGAGGCGGTAAGTTACTGGGAGAAAGTTTGTAATGAGGTTTCAAACTCACAGCCAGTTCATGTAGTGCAGTTAAATTTTGTACACAGGCAGACCTCCCTAATGTGTGGTTTGTTTTTTACTAAAGCTATCTTTAAATCTTGGCAAATTACCATAGCAATAATGCCAGTTTCGATGACTTATTAAAATATCTAACAAAGTATAATTTTGAGAGATTTCATCTCTTTCAGTTATTCATGTTTTGTTGGGAATTTTATAAAATACAAGATCATAACTGAATATTAATTAATGCCATTGAGTGTTTATTACATGCTGGGAGCTGGTCATATAGTCTCTTTAATAGCTAAGTGTATTTTAATATTCAGAAAACCTTGCAAGGTAGGTGATGTTCTTATTTTTTGAATGAGGAAATGGAGTCCTACGAAAGTTATTTTGTCCTAATCAAACAATTGGCAGCCCAGAAATAAAATCTGTGTCTTCTGATGTCATGTCAAAGACCATTATCAATAGATTAATTGCTTTGAGGTCAGTATTTTGACATGTATTTCCTCAAAGCTTTGGTCCATTCTTCATTATGGGCAACTAGATGACGAGCAGGCCTGGGTAAGAAACGGGATTCAGCGCTGGGTGTGCTTATGTCCGTGAGAGTTGTGGTGGGTGGATGTCTGGAAGGCGGGCAGAGCCGATGGGGAGAGGAAGAGGAACTGGAAACGGGCTTGGAAAGCTGTGACTGGATCAGGAAACAGCTCATTTTTCACGTTTTGTCTCTCTCGATTTAATTATTTCACTCTGTAAATGTACTTTTTGGGTCCAGATAGCTAGGAGATAATTTCTTAAGAGAGCAAACATATTTCTTTTTAAAATATTTTTGGGAGTGCATCTTTGGGTATTTGATGGAGAGAGACCCCCTCATTCCTATTCTATATTTGGTCTCATATACAACATTAAAAGAAAATTGACAACTCTATTTTTTAAAAACCTTTATATTTTTATACCAGTATTTAGAAATGTGTATTTGTTTTTTCTTTTAATACTTTTTTTTTTTAAAAGTTACTTTTTTTTTGTTTGTTTGTCAGTTACAGTGGACATTCAGTATTATTTTATGTTAGTTTCAGCTCTGCAGCAGAGTGAGTAGACTTTATATACTTTATGAAATGATCTCCGGATAAGTCTACTACCCACCTGACACAATTATCACAGTATCATTGACTGCATTCCATGTGCTGTACTTTACATCCCTGTGACTGTTTTTTAACTACCAATTTGTGCTTTTTTAATCCCTTCATCTTTTTCACCCAGTCCCCCAACTCCCTCCGATCTGGCAACCCTCAGTTTATTCTGTGAGTCTGTTTCTGTTCTTTTATTTTGCTCTTTAGATTCCACATACAAGTGAAATCATAGTATTTATCTTTCTGTCTGACTCATTTCACTTAGCACAACACCCTCTAAGTCCAGCCATGTTGTCATAAATGGTAAGGTTTCATGCTTTTTTATGGCCAAGTAATATTTCACTGTATGTATGTACCATATCTTCTTTGTCCTATCATTTATTGATGGCCACTTAGGTTGCTTCCATATCTTGGCTATTGTAAATAGTGCTGCTGTGACATTAAGAGTGCATATATGTTTTCTAATTACTGTTTTGGATTTCTTCAGATAAGTACCAAAAAGTGGAATAGCTCGGTCATGAGGTGGTTCTACTTTTAATATTTTGAGGAACCTCCAGGGTGGCTGATTTTCCATAGTGGCTGCACCTGTTTGCAATTGCACCAACAATGCACAAGGTTTTTCTTTTCTCCACATCCTTACCAACTTGTGTTATTGATGATAGCCACTCTGGCAGGTGTGAGGTGATATTTCATTATGGTTTCAATTTGCATTTCTCTGGTGATTAGTGACATTGAGCTTCTTTTCATATGTCAGCCATCTATATAGGTCCTCTTTGGACAAATGTCTATTCAGGTCTTCTGCCCATTTTTAAATTGGATTGTTGGTTTTTTTGATGATGAGTTTTATAAATTCTTTATAAATTCTGGATATTAACCCCCTTATTGGGTGTGTCATTGGTGAATATGTTCTCTTATTCAGTGGGTTGTCTGCGTTTTATTAGTGGCTCCCTTTGCTGTGCAAAATCTTTTTATTTTGATACAGTCCCATTTATTTATTTTTTCTTTTGTTTCCCTTGCCTGAGGAGATGTTTGAGAAAAAAATATTACTAAGAGCAATGTCAGAGTTTACTGCCTATGTTTTCTAGACGTTTCTATGGTATTGAGTCTTACATTTAAGTCTTTAATCCATTTGTAGTTTATTCTCATATATGGTGTAAGAAGGGGGTCTTGTTTCATTTTTTCTGCATGTATCTGTCCAGTTTTTCTATTGCCATTTATTGAATAGACTGTTTTTACTGCATTGTGTATTTTTACCTCCTTTGTTATAGATTAATTGACCGTATAGGTGTAGGTTTTTCTCTGGGCTCTCTAGTCTGTATTCTCCATTGATTATTGTGTCTGTTTTTATGCCAGTACCATACTGTTTTGCTTACTATTGCTTTGCAGTGTAGTTTGATGCTACATGATACCTCCAACTTTATTCTTCTTTCTCAAGATGACTGTGGCTATACAAGGTCTTTTGTGGTTCCATATAAATTTTAGGGTCATTTGTTCTTCTGTGAAAAATGCCATTGGTATTTTGGGATTGCACTGCATCTATAGATCGATTTGAATAGCATGGACATTTAACAATGTCAACTGTTCTGTCCGTGAGCATGGTAGGTGCTTTCATTTATTTGTATCTTTCTCAGTTTCTTTCTTCATTGTCTTGTAATTTTTTGAGTACAGATCTTTTACCTCCTTGGTTAAATTTATTCCTAAGTATTTTTTTTATGCAGTTGTAAATGAGATTGTTTTCTTAATTTTTCTTCCTTATAGTTAGTTTATTACTGGTATATAAAAATCAGCTGACTTTTGGATATTAGTTTTGTATCCTCCTACTTTACTGAATTCATTTAACAGTTTTAATCATTTTTTTGGGGGGTGGACTCTCTAGGCTTCTTTCTATATAACGTCATCTGCAAATAATGACAGTTTTACCTCTTCCTTTCCCATTTGGATGCCTTTTATTTCTTTTTTCTTGTCTGATTGTTGTGGGTAGGACTTACTATAATTTTTTTTTTTTTAATTCATCATTTCTTACAAAGTAAGCCCCCAAATAAGTAAAAAGGAAGACTCAAATAGGATGCCAGTATGTGTTGGGTAATAGGAAACCGCTGTACAGATTTAAAATTTCAAGGCTCATCTACATGTGAGTGTCAGTGATGGTCCATGTGCAGCTCAGTTAACCTTAAAGGGTGTTTTCGTTGTAGAAGCATAGATGAAAACCACGCATTATCTGCTTCCCTTGGTTCTTAAGATAAAAAGTCATTGTGCAATCAAAAAAATATTTACCGTAACCAGGTCGTTAAGATGCTCATACATTTAACAATAGGGCTAAATGCAGCTTACAGTAACAACCTTTCCTAATTCATTCAAACAAAATACTTGTCACAGAAGTGAGGAGAGCCAGGTTTGCTAAAGGAACTGTGGTGATAGAAGTGTGTTGGCCTCAGATGCTCCTGAGGGTGGTCCGTTCTACCCTAGTACAGTGTGGGAAACAAGCCAAAAAAACCAAAACAAAGAGAGTATTTGTTTAAAAAATTGTAATCTAGGGTTTAGCCTGCTTCTCAATTGGGAAACTTCTGTTTTTTCCATTTTTATCTTTCAGAAAACTCTCCAAGATGCATTTATGAATCTGTATTTTTCTTTGTAATTGTAGGAATTGCATTGATATTTGTAGGCTTGTCAGAGTATGAATGGCTGCACTTACTTAATAAATGTGTCTTCATTTTTAGGAGGCTTCAGAGGAGGAAGAGGAGGAGGCAGAGGCGGAGGCTTCAGGGGAGGAAGAGGAGGGAGTGGATTCAGAGGTGAGGGGTCTTTGCATGGCTGGGTTTCTAGGGTTGGTGCTGTCTGCCACTTTAAATTTTTATTTAGTTTTAGTTCTCTTTGCCAGAAAGTCTGTAGCCCACCCTGGTGCTTTTGCTGTATCCTAATTTATAGCTTTGTTTTATATCACTTTCTTGCTTTTTCCCTTTGAATTTTTTTACCTTCTAGTTTATTTTGCTGTATTTTTACTGGGAAAAAAAAGGTGTAATATGAATGACGGTCAAGTTTGGTAAAGTAGGTTTGCTAAACATTACAAGAACTAATGTTGATTTTAAACTTTAGATTTGGGTGATAGTACTATTAAAAATTCATTTCTATACTTTAATACTTTTGTTTTATTTTAATCAGGGAGAGGACATTAAGTATAACAGTTGTCAGAGGAACTTTACCAGTTGATTTCTGCATTAACCTGCACGGCCTGCCTCTAGGGATCAGAGGCTTGTTTCCTGAGCAAGTCTTGAAGTCCTGGGGATTGTACGACAGTGGCATTCGGATGTCAGCGTCACTCAAACATGAGTGCGACAGAATGGGCATCCGTGCTGGAAAGGACTCTGACCAAGTGTTGTAATGTTTTGTATTCTGCCTGGAATTGTGGTTGCTTAATAAATGGACAGTTTTCATATGAAGCATACTTGAATTTTTATAGTAACAGTGTCTTTTGTCCCTTTAAGTTATTTAGAGCTGTGTTAATTAAACCAGAGCTATTTTTGAAATTAAAATGAACAACTAAGGTATAAACTCAGTGTATTTCATGTAGAGAAAATGATTTGTTTACATCTATAACTGATCCTTAAAAATTAGGCTAGTGAAGCAATGCTTTAACATTATTTGTAAACTATAACCCCTCTTTCAAAGTGTTTGCCTTTTATATACAAGAACATCAGCACCCTTTATTGTATTTTCTTTTTTTTATGTTAGTAAGCAGTGTCTCTAATTGCAGTGATTAATTGATCAGAATATTTTAGCATGAATTCCAACTCTGTTAAAGTTGGAACAGCTTTGTTCAAAGTGAAAACTAAAGTTCAAGACATTTCTGAAGAGAAGTTTAGTTTTTCTCATTCAATATAGATTGAATGTTGAAAGTGGTACTGATTGTTCTTATTTTACTTTTTTAAGGCGATTCTAAAAGTTTAAGACGTCATTCACATAAGCAGACACCTGGTTTCCTGCTGCACGTGCAGATCCCTGTGTACACGCGACAAGCGGGGTGGTTTTGGTCCCGTTGGTGGTGTGTCAGGAGGAGCCATGAGACCGAGTTGGAACCCTGTGATTCAGGACCGTTCCCTCACACTGGTTTCCCCCAACTTGTGGTTTTTCTCAGAAGAACGATGTTGCCATATCTTTTCCTAAATTTTTCTAACCTAATACTCCTGGGAGTAGCATCTAGTGTTGTCTGTGTCGGAATTGTGGGTTTACTTGTTTTTGGATTAATGGAATTGTGGCAACATCAGTAAATGCAGATAATGAACAAGTGTGTAGGAAATGACTGGATTTCACAGGAAGCAGCAGCTGTGCTTTCACAACCGGAGGCTTTGACTTAGAATCGGGCCAGAATTTTTAGAGTTAGGGCCAGAGTTTCTAGGGTTGGTTTATAAAGGACATGGTGCGCCCCGAGGGGCCATGACGTTGTCCCAAGGACAAATAACATTCCCACACTTTCGTTTACATTTAGAAAAATAAAATGGCTATGATGGAAGTAGTGTGTATGTCGGTAGACAAGCCACTTGGAGATTTCACCTTTTTCTTGGGTATGTCTTTTGGTCATTGGCCACCTTTAATCTTTTATTTTCATACCTTATTTTTTTCTTCCTTAGGTAGTTCTTTCTGGGTTTCCTTTGACATTTAGTTTTGAATCAATTTCATATATTTAGGGAGCTTAAGTCAGTAAATATGGTACCGTGGTAAAACTGAGTTCCATTGTAAAAGATATTTTGATGATTATTCACATTAAATTGAGTTAGCTGAATTAACATGCTGATCGCTTGCATTGTGTCAAAATGCACTTGTTGCCCTAGCAATTAAGCAGTTTAATGGAATATGAGCCATATTTCCCCATATTCCTGAGAATTTGGAAAGAGCTATGAGGAGGGTTGACTAGGCAATTGAAGCTTAGAAAATTAAAGAGTTGTGAGCTATGTAAACATTTTGATATGAAATAGGTGTATTTCTTAGTATTCTAAGCCTCATCCCAGTATAGCTTTTCTGTTTCACTTATGAAAAAAGCATGAAAAAGTACTTTGAATACATCTATCTGCAGCAGATAGGTGGCCATCTTTGGAATTACTCAGTTTTTATAAATAGAAGTAATTATTTCTGGGAAATTTAAGTGGATGCAACAAGTTAGTTGTAATCCATTACAGAAAAGGAAAGGACTATGGACCAAAACACTTGAAAATGTTTTGTTTTCTGCATATTGAATGTGAAAAAGATTTAAAACCCAACAAGGGCCTTGAAAGGGAAAGTTCCACTTAAATTTTATGTCCATTATTTTAGTGTTATTTGAAAATATTTTGTTACTGGAATATAGTTCAAATTTACTAGTATTGATACTCTCAAGTATTTACATTTATTCAAAATTTGACTTCTGTTAGCTATAAGGTCTGTGGCAGGTCACCCAGTCTAGTTCAACTGCTTCAGTTTATAAATAGCTGAGAAAATTGATGCAAAAGTCTCTTGGGTCTCTCTTCCTGCTGTGCCATTCTAAGGCATGCGATGTGAAATTAAATGGGGAAATAGAGCCCTCTAGTGGTCATCATGCTTACACTGGTGCATCTAGCATATTTTTTTTTAATTTAATCTTTATAGTATTTTTTTCCCATTTCTATTTCGTCCCCTTAAAAGCCTTTCCCCCAGCAATCAGCACACTGTTGCCCATGTCCATGAGTCCTTTCTGTTCAACCCGTCAATCCCCTAACATCCCCACCCCCTCAGCTGTCATCCTGCTCTCCATCTATGAGTCTGTCTCTGTTTTGTTTGTTCAGTTTGTTCATTAGATTCCACATGTGAGTGAAATCCTATGATATTTGTTTTTGTCTGACTGGCTTATTTCACTTAGTATAATGTTTTCCAGGTCCATCCATGCTGTCACAAAGGATAAATTTTTCTTTTTTATGGCTAAGTAGTATTCCATCACATAAATGTCCCATAGTTTTATCCACTCATAACTGATGGACGCTTGGGCTGCTCCCATATCTTGGTGATTGTAGATAATGCTACAAGCATCTAGCATTTTTCTAAAGTTACTGATTTTAACAAATTGATTATTGAATAAGATTTTAGTAATATTACATGGCATAAAAATATGGGGAAAAATGGTATTGGGGATATCTCTGTCTAACAATAAATGTTCATGTTAGATTGTGACCCACTTACATAACCTACTCTTTGTGTTATAACAGCATAGTCCACAATATTAGAATTGCCCTGTACTTTATAAGATAAGTGATTGAACCTAGGTACTTGGCTCATATATGTTGCAATTATTATTATCAGATCATTGTGCATATTAAGTATAAGATAAATTAACAGAGGTGGATGGTGAAGTAGATCATGCTATATCCATGTTATGAAATATATAGCTATTAATAAATTAGACTTTATAGACTTTAATTAGACTTTATTAGACTTTTAGACTTTATTAGGTTTATAGACCTGGAGTTAGTGATATGGATTTAGAGGAAAATGTTACAGAATAATCTTATGTATATATATCTCCCCATTTTCCTCAAAAGGAAGTGGAAGAAACTGCAAAGCACTGTATAAACATGTCTGTGTAAGCAAAGAAAATCAGAAAGGGTATGAACCAAACAATATCATTACCTTTAGGGGCATGAGATTTGGAAGGTGGCAGGGAGATTACTTCTTTATTTGTCTCTCTTAAACTGTTATGGAAAAACTTTAAACCAAAAACAGGCACTTTAAATATTAATAGTTTTAGAGGACTAGGTCTGGCTCCTAATTTTCAGAACTGATGACTGGCAGAGAACAGTTGAATCAGCTCCTGCACTGATTTCCTGAGTTTGTCTCTTGTTTAAATGGGATGTTCATACTTGATAATCTCCTTAGGTATGTAAGGCTGATGTCCAAGTTGGTTAGGATGCGTGGTTTGGTATTTCTCTTTGGTTTGCTAATAAGCTTTTCCCTTGCTCTGGGAATTAGTCCCTTCCTCTTTATACCAATCACATTTGTTAAGGGAGGGGCCTTATGAAAAGGCTATTCTTTGAGGTCTTGAAGTGGAAACGATTGGTTCTGAAAATTCTTCAGTGGCATTTATAACGTTCTATAATTATCGAAGGCTTATTATGAAGGCTGTCTCAGTATCTTCCAAAATGCTCCAGAATAATTTAGGCAACAGTTCAGGCTCTCGAAATGAAGATGGCTCTGTCTTTTCACAGACTGAACACAATATTGTGGCAGCTTACTTGATTGTGGCAGGTATGGATGTTTAATTACTCCATTAACGGTATTTTTGCTTTCGAGTGGGTGTGGAAAAGCAGGGGTTTTCAGCATAAGGCAGTAGAAAAAGCATGGGTGCAGAGACAGTGTTTCAAGGTCCATATTGGTGGCAAACCCGAAGTCACTTATCCTTTCTGAGTTGGGGTGCTCAGGTAATTAAGGGTGATGATTTATTTTCTATTTCCTGCTCTATTCTTTGGCTGTAGAGACCAGACGAGAGAATGCAGGCGAGACAGTAAATGAAAGCATTGTTGACGGTGGCTAACGTCACACGTTACTCTGAATCTTGATGCACAAAGTGAGAGCAGTGAAGTGGGGCTGAGAAAAGTTCTGTAAAATTAGTAATTCTTTTACAACCATGTATTTGGTTATTGCATTGTTAAATTTTTATTGGGGAAGACTTGCACCACGGCAAAGTGCATTTTTATGTCATTTACTGTTCTCATGCATACTCTCTGTAGTTTTGTCCACGGTGGTGGCATCTAGTGAAAGTCCTGGAGAGAAAATGAATGTCGAGAGAGAGAGAGAGAGCGGAGTGTATTGGCAGTCACTGAGGACAGAGTTGGAAAGTTCGGCCCCTCCCAGAGTGCCGTACTGAAAAGGCTTGAGCTCGAGAGTTCATCTCTTGTGTCTCTGCAACAGTGAGCAACTCCTTTCCCCTTCTTACCCTTTTACTTTCCTATCTGCACAGTGGGGGTGAGAGTAAGCTACTTGTCATGATTCTTGTGGGTGAAATTCACTGACACACAAATACACTTACGTGGCACGTACCGGAGGTGTTGGGCAGATGCTTGTTCTTCCCCCACATACACACACTCATTGGTGTGCACACTGGATTAAGATAAAGACTTGTTTGCCAAAAAGAAGGGGCAATAGCTCTCTGCTTGTCTTCTTTATGCACAGGTTGAGTTGTGGGGCACGTTTTACGTTGGCCAGTCACCATCTTTCCAACTATGTTCAGTAATGCGTTTTAGCAGTAACTGGTATTTTTGGATTGATTTAAACAAATCTTCAAATATATTCACAAGCAGAGTGAATAGTAAAACCAATCATACTGTATCTAGTTTATTTTTTATAATTCTAACTTTCCCTGTAATTCACAATTAAAGTACTACTTCTGTGCTAGATTTTGGTTCCTCAGTTAATTTTTGTAAGTTTTAATGACATGCTAACTCATTCCTTTGAGTACTTCTGCATGATAAGTACTGGACAAGTTCTACTTTTGATTTTTTTTCTGTATAGAAAGCAGTATGCTACTTAAAGAGAAAATCGTGTTACAATTATGTAGAAATACTGTGCATACAAAACTTTTGGTTTAGTTCTTTTTGTAGATGACCAGGAAAAGCTATCATTTTTTATCTAGTTACAGAAATAGTGTGCAAAGAAAATTTCTCATTAAGAAAGTCTTCTACGTGGCTCTTGCCTCTGCAGCATTAATAGTGTTGATGTTACTGCTGTGACTCCCGATGGCTACTGCTGCCACTGCCGCCACCTCTCTGCTGCTGCTAGTGCCGTCATTTGAGTGGTTGGTGTGTACCAAGCACTGCGCTAAATGCATGCGCAGCATAACTCGTCTTCACCCTAATTCAGTGAGTGAGTGAGTGTTACTTCCCCTTACACACGTGAAGACTTTAGGTGACTTGCCCGACACCCAGCGTACTAAGTAGTTAGATCAGGGCTTGAACCCGGGCACTCTGGTTCTCGAGCCCTCACATATAACCACAACGGTGTTACCGAGGAATACCATGAATATGAGTTTGGGATTTTGGTAGATGAACTGAAGGGAAGCACATCTAACCTCTTTGTGCTTTCGTTCAAATGTTTATTGTTCTTAAGTTCCCCTAATTTTTACCTTTAACAAAACATTTGAACTTCCCAGTCAAATACAAAATTATGAGGAAACATATTTGGTTAAAACATTTACTTCATTGGTTGCTTTTCCTAAGAGCCTATTTAGATTTTTTAATTTAATTTTTAATTTACTGTTTCTCTTAGATTTTAGCTCTTACAAACTTTTACCATACTTGAGCAATATTTCTTTCTACAATTAAGCCTGGGAGGCACGAGGGCATGGTGAATGGAGGATCTGAAATCAGTACGAATTCAGCCAATTCTGGGACACCAACGACACTGAGTTTCTTTGCCTGCAAGGCAGAGTCAGATCTCAGACAGAAAACTTGACCGGGGTGATAGGGCCTGTGAGGCTTCTCCATTACCTGAAAGCCAGCCCCACTTCCTCTCTGGATAGCCAGACCTTGCCATGTGTGGGTGCTGGAGGAAGAACTCAGATCTGGGCATGTTGAGGTTTGAGTAACATTGGAATAGTCCTATGATCTTACACACATAAATACCTCATAGATATTTAATGACAGTTAAATGAAAAGGGATATGGAACTGGAGCTTGGCTTGGGGCTGGAAAGTGACAGAAGAGCTTGTAGGTTGGTAGTGTATGAAGTCTGTCCGAAAAGTATCCACTATGAAAAATAGAGACACTTATTGACTAAGATACAAGAAGTATTGTACATAGGACAATGACGCCGCCGTCCCCTTCAAAGTAAGCACCTCACACAGTTCTTTCAGTTGCCGCCAGCTGCCCTGTTGTATTTTCCTGAATCTTTTAACAGTCTGAAAGCTCCACCCTTTCACAGGTGATTTTAATTTTGGGGAAAGCCAGAAGTCACAGGGCACCAAATCTGAGCTATAGTGAGACTGAATCACCTGAGTGATTTGATGTTTCACAAAAAAACAGCAGGAGACGTGATGCCTGAGCGGGCACATTGTCATGATGAAGCTGCTAATCACCAGTTGCCCATAGCTTCTGCCTTCTGAATCATCCAAATAGTTTCCATGGAGGAATGTTCAACTTTAATGCAAAATCTGTTGCAAATTCATTGCTCTACTCAGTCATTTTGAATGTGACGGCCACATAGGACATAGGCTCACTCAGTGGCATCTACTGCCCCCACTGACTGGTGTGAATTCGTCATTGTTCACACATGCACATTCCAGTCCACTCTCCTTGGCTGCCAGGTTACATCAATGTCACACAAACTGTTCTCGTTATATTAACAACCGTTGGACTTTTTCCGGACAGACCTTGTATGACCGTTGAGGCTTGAGAAGGACACCATAAAGAAAGACTCTCGGGCCTCCGAAAGGAGGAGGTTAAGCTGCCCAAGGTAACGGGAGAGTCCTACATGCACCCTAAAAATCAGCTGGGCTGGTGTGAGAGGCAAGTGAAGAACTTAAAGGACTGTGATTAATAGTGATGACGTTACAACCAGTCTTGCCCTGGCCGGGTGACTCAATTGGTTGGAGCATCATCCCGTACACCAAAAATCTGCAGGTTCAGTCCCTGATCAGGTCACATACCTAGGTTGTAGGTGTGATCCATGGGGCACATGTGGGAGGCATCCGATCTATGTTTCTCTCTCTCTGTCTCTCAAGTCAATAAACATACCCTTGGGTGAAGATTAAAAAGGACACATGGGCAAAGCCAAAGGGGGTGGGTTCGAGGGTGGGAGGCAGGGATTGGTGGGGTGTGGGGTGAGCGTGGTGGGGTGAAAATGGAGACAATTGTACTGGAACAACAATAAAAGAAACAACCAGTCTTCAGTGCCGATTTATGCAATTGGCAGATTCTTTAATGTTTTAATTTTTTTATTTCTGTTTTGCAGAAGGGCTGCAAAGAAATGAAACTAGTTTTAGGAACAGCTAGAGCTCTTCACATCAATGAATTAAAATGGATTTACTATGTTTTAAAAATTATTTTTATTTTATTTAATTTTTAACAGCTCATATTTTGATTTACTTATTTCTACTCTTTTCTGTGCAAAAAATTTAACATAGTTAAAACCATACTGTATACACATCATATATACTTCTTTGTGCATTTGATTTTATGTTATAAGCATTTCCTTATTGGACAACGCTGTGTGAAAATACTTTTAATCAGTATAAGATTGCATTGCATGGCTATTCCACACTTTATTTAACCTCTCCAATCTTGAGCATTTATTTCTTTAATATAAATAGGGCTGTGATGAAGGTCTTCATGGAAAAAAACTTTTTCTCTTTATTTTTAGGGTTACTAATATATGTATATTTATTGTAAATTATTCAAACATTACAGAAATGTATGATTTCATACAGTATTTTAAGCCAGTGGGTCGAGTAACATACTTGGAATATATTTGGAAGCAACTGACATTTTGATGTTTTGCTTTTTATCGTAAAAAGTACCAAACATAAAGGAAAGTAGGGAAAATAGTATCATGAATTACTGCATACTCATCACCTGGATGTATATTTTTTGCTTTTTATTCACTTTTAAAATTTACATGGACTAAAATGCACCCCTTTTTGTGTGTCCCCTGTGATTAGACAAATCCATAGACGTTACCACCGCCACAATCAGGTGATGTTCTGTCTCCCCCTTGCCCCCAAGTTCCTCATTCTTCTGCTTTGCTGTGAACCCTTTTGCCACCCCAATCACTGGCAAGCATTCATCTGCTTCCTATCACTTTTTTTCTTTTTGCCTTTTCCGGAGTATCATATAGATGGAATCTGCCCTAGGAATCAGACAGTACACAACACTTGGGTGTGGCTTCTTCAACGCAACAGAATGCATTAGAGAGTCATGCATGCTGTTAGACTTAATAACGGTTTATCCCCTTTTATTGCTGAGTATTATTCGTTGTACCCCCTTTTTCAAATGCACTTGTCCATTGACAGACACTTAGGTTATTTCAACTTGTTGGCCATCACAAATAGAGCTTCTGTGAACATTCATATTCATGATCAAATTTTTGTGTGGATGTATGTTCTCATTTATCTTTCTTTTGTACTGCTTGGTTATTTTTTAAACTGTATTTTTTCCATTACTTCTTAACCCCCTCATACTCCCCTCCCGCTGCAATCGCCACACTGTCGTCCATGTCCATGAGTCCTTCCTCCTCTTTGCTCCACCCCTAACCTCTTCCCCAGCAGCTGTCATCCTGGTCTCTATCTACGAGTCTGTCTCTATTTTGCCTGTTAGTTCAGTTTGTTCATTAGATTCCACATGTGAGTGAAATCATATATTTGTCTTTTTTATGGCCTAGTAGTATTCTATTGTGTACATGTCCCATAGCTGTTTCACCCACTCATCTACTGATGGACACTTGGGCTGCTTCCATATCTTGATGACTGTAAAAAAGCATAAAGCGCCTGGTGTTCCCAGGTGGTCTCCCATCCAAGTACTAACCAAGGCCGACTCTGCTTAGCTTCCAAGATCAGACAAGGTCTGGCACACAGGACAGTAGGGCCTTACATTCATTTGAGTATATACCTAGGAGTGGGGTTGTTGGGGCATATGGTAAAGGCATGCTTAACTTTATGGGAAACTACCGAAGTGTTTTCCAGAGTGCCAGTACCAGCTGGTATTCCTACCAGCAATATATGACAGCTTGAATTACTCTGCATCCTCAGGAGCTCTTGGTATTGCTGACTTTTAAAAAAGCCATGTAGCAGGTGTGTCCATCACTTGGATTTAATAATCCACTTCAAGTATTAATATTTTAAAGTAAATGATCATGTCATCCTGCCTTTACAAATTTCAGTATGTATCTCTAAAATATAAAGATATTTCCCTACATAACCACAATATCATTATTACATCTAAGAAATACAACAATAATTTCTTGACATCATCTGAAACCCAGTCATATTCAAATTTCCCCGATTGTCACTAAATATCTGAATGTACTCAGCATGAAAACATGAACTAGAGCATAACATTTTGGAGTATGCTTCGTGTAGAAAGGGCAAGCACTGTTTCTTAGAAATTTATGTGGGACTTTTTTTAAACATAATTTTTTATTTTCAGTTTCAGTTAACATACACTATTATATTAATTTTGGTATACAATATAGTGATTAGACTTTTATACAACCTAGAAAGTGATCACCCCGATAAATCTAGTATCCATCTGACACCATACCCCTGTGCCACACTTTACACCCCCATGCTCTTTTGTAACTACTGATTTGCACTTCTTAATCCCTTCTCCCTCTTTACTCATCCTCCCAATCCCCTTCCATGTGGCAACCATCATGTGTTCTCTGTATCCATGAGTTTGTTTCCGTTTTGTTTGTCCACTTTGTTGGAATCATGATAATAATAAGTGGAATCATGTGGTATATATCTTTCTCTGTCTTACTTATTTCACTCGGTCTGATACCCTGTAGGTCCACCCATGTTGTTGCAAATGGTAAGATTTCATTCTTTCATGGTTGATTCATATTCACATTCCATTGTATATGTGCATCACTTCTTATTTATCCACTCACCTTCTGATGGACACTTAGGTTGTTTCCATATCTTGGCTATTGTAAATTATGCTGCAATGAATATATATATATATGCATAAAAGGGGCTTAAATGTTTGTTTTTGACACTACTTTTAAACATTTTTAAACAGAAAATAAACAAAGTATCTAATATTTTTGTGTGTGTGCTTAGGTACAATAAGTATTCTCAGCAACATCGGAGTTCTGGGCATCTTCATCAAGCACAAGGAACTTCGGACGCCCACAAATGCAGTTATCATTAACCTGGCGGTTACAGACATAGGCGTCAGTAGCATAGGCTATCCCATGTCTGCTGCTTCTGATCTGCATGGAAGTTGGAAATTTGGATATGCAGGATGTCAGGTATTGGAGATCTTTGGAATGAAAGCTAAATAAAGTAGATTGAAGAGATAGAAATTTAAATATCTAAAAAAATCCCATGGTTTTAATAAGTAAGATCATATAAGAGAGTAGTTATGGTACTCTTATCAAAAACAGTTTCAGGAGTGACTGGGAAATATATTCTTTAATATGAGAAATGAAATTACCAGCCATATTTATGTATTTTTTAAATTTCCCCAACCT
>VMDR010011704.1:0-27974 GCA_007922815.1 Macrotus californicus | reverse complement strand
CAATTGCATTCTTGCTAGTAAGTATAGGATAGGTTTGGTCCTGCTACATCTTCAGCAGAACTTACTATTTTTAAGTACATATTTTCCAATTTGATAAGTAAAAAATGTATATACTCATATTAAGAGGAAAGATTTATAAAACTCTACTATTTGTTTATAAATTTTCTGGGCTTGTCCTGTGCTTGTTGAGAAAATAGTTCAGTGTATTTTTAGCCATCACTATATACTTCTTTCATTGGCCTTTTTTCCTTTTTTCTCTGTGTCCTTTCTTTCTTCTTCCACCCCAAGGTAAACACATTTTATTGGAAATACTTTTTGAAATAACATTTACGAAGCAGTGCTTCCCAGATGAAAGCCTTTCTGTTGAGTTGGATTACAATTTGGAGTAGGTTATAGTGCTTGTTCCTCTTCCGAAACCGAGTGTTTCCTCCTCAGGCTGTGAAAGAAAGAAAGATTGAAACTTAACAGTGCCTTAACTTTTTTCCTTTAAAACACCTGGTTTCCTGTTCCCTCATAGTAGACCTCATAGTTCTTATGCTGGAGAGATGTATTTTTTTCCCTTTCTTTCTGCCTGCTTTGATTTATGCTGAGTTAATATAGTAGCTGGATTCAATAGTGCCTGCTTGATGAATAATAGGTTGAGAGCAATGACATTTGTACTCCATGGGGCA
Source organism: Macrotus californicus (assembly GCA_007922815.1). Taxonomy (NCBI): domain Eukaryota; kingdom Metazoa; phylum Chordata; class Mammalia; order Chiroptera; family Phyllostomidae; genus Macrotus; species Macrotus californicus. The sequence continues at coordinate 27,303 of VMDR010011704.1, read as the reverse complement.
GTGTAGAGGACGCAGAGATGCAGTCTAGCCTCTGAATGTTTTCTTTGATGCACCATCCACCATCAGCCATTGTGGCCAACTTCACCTATTTTATTGGTAAAGACATTTGGAAACGTGACTTCATCTTCCTGAGCCTTGGCTTTCTCAAACACAAAAGGAGTATCTTCACTGAGTCTAGAGTTTTGTTTTGTTTCCCCCCCACTTTTCAAATATAATTGTAGGTTCACAGGCCGTTGTAAGAAATCATACAGCCATGCCAGATACCCTTCACCCCGTTTCTCCTAGTTGCAATATCTCACACAGCTCTAGCTCAGTGTCCCTGGCTGGAAATGGTGCTGATCCTGTTCACTGACCCCATTCACTTTTACCAGGGTGTGTGTGTGTGTGTGTGTGTGTGTGTGTGGTTCTTATGCAGGCTGGGCATTTTTAATTGCCTAGCACATGTCTACCCTGATATGTACTCAGTATGTGATAGGTCCTCAACCGCTGTTTTTTTCCCAATTACAGTTGACATTCAATATTATATTAGTTTCACGTATACAACATAGTGCTTAGACATTTATATGACTTACGAATTAATCTTCCTGATAAGTCTAGTACTCAGCTGGCAGCATACGTAGTTATTACAATATTACTGACTATATTCCCTAAACTGTACTTTGTATCAGTTACTGTTTTGTAATTACCAATGTGTAGGTCTTAAGCCTTCACCTTTTCCCCCTGCACCCAAACCCCTCTGCTGTCTGGCAGCCATCAGTTTCTCTGTATCTATGAGTTTGTTTCTGTTTTGTTTGTTCATTGATTTCTCAACAACTCTTTAATAACAGCCCTTATCTCACTAGTCTTTCCTCTCCCTTTTTCTAAATAAGAGACTCTGGGAACTCTTAGCCTTTGAGGGCTTATCACAGTTAAAACGACGATTTGTTTAATGACGCAGATCTCACACTCAGCCTCTTAGTCTGCTCCCAAACATTCATAAAAGGAAGTTCGGGTTGTTGCGGAGGAGAGCTAGGCCTTGACCTCAAATCAAATGCTGACTCCTTCCACTACACCGGTTTCCTAAACTTGTTAGAAGAGAAGAAGAATGTGGGGCAAAGCTCCTCACACTTCTCTGTGTGTACAATACCTGGAGATCCTAGTAAATTAAAGACCTTGATTCAACAAGTCCGGAGGGAAGTCTGATTCTTTGTATTTCTAACAAGTTTCTAGGTGATTGGTCCTCACCACCAACCCCTTATATGGCAAGAATCCCAGGCCCTTGCTAAAAGATTAGACTTCTAGTGCCTTCTTCCCAAGATTCTTGGGTAGGAGGGCTGGAGTGGACTCTAGGAATTTGCATTTTTATCTAATATCTTCACCAATTCTTAAGATAAATTACTTTTGGAAAACACTGGGTATCTCTTAAATTTTCTGTTCAGAGTTTCTGATGTCTCCTGGTTCCTTTTAAACATACACATGTTGTTGGCCTTAATACTGTGACTCACAGATTGGGAGCAATCAGTTTGTTGTTGTCGTCATTGTTGTGCTTCCTGCTTTTGTCACTGTTTTATTTGGTTTGGCTTTTGATTTTTTTTTTTTTTTGGAAGACCAAAAATCCAGAAGGGGAATCAGACTCTTTTGCTGAAAGTTTAGTTTAACTCCTAAGAGCTTTAAGGTGTTTGAATAATTTCATTGCCATTCCATTTGACACACAGAGATTTTATCGGCACTTTAAAAAGTCTTCCTAACCTGTATATAACAGCTCTCCTTCTGATCTAAATAAATAACACATTGGATCTGCAACCAGAAATTTCTTATCACCTCCGAATTTCCTCCTCTCGGGTCCAGATAAAAAGTAGTGCTTAATCCCCTGAAGACCCAGACAGTTATGTGAGCTGGTCATATTGATAAAGGAGACGTGCGGCCGGAGAGGAATGGCTGGGCTCAGCTGTAAAAGCTGAAGCTGTATAAATCATCAAATAACATGGGAATTGGAAAATATCATTATAAGCAACTTGTGTGAACCCCTGATGTTTTAAATTAGCTATGAAATGTGACTTGCTTTGTAATATTTTGGAACTTCTTAAAATCCCAGCTTTTAAATCGAACGTTTCCTATTTGGCAACAACATATCAGGCCCACAAAATAATTTATATCCATTTGCTTTGTTAGTTATCCCTTTTAAGCAACCCTCGGGGGGGGGAAAGACACATTAATCCTCATTTTATGGGTGATGGATTTGAGGTATTAAGAGGATCCAATGCTTTGATTTAGCCAAACACTTGCATTTTTTAGTCTTAGTCCAAAGCCCTTGAATTTACTTATACCAGGGTACATGGGACTTACTATGTTGACTTATCTTGATGAGGAACAGGGACTTGATTTTCAAAAGTTAACTTCAACCACTTAGAAAAACTGGAGCACCCAGAGCCACATTGTTCCTCTGATTGATGGGAAAATTGACCTCATTTTTAACTTTTGCACATTTTTAAATAATTCATATGTCAGGGCTACTTATTTAGAGGAGTTCACTTCAGTCATGTTCAACACTCAAGTAAAGGAGAGAAGAGAATGTAGCTCTAACTGAAGTATGGATCTCTACATTATAACCTATGCTAGCAAACTCCATTAATGTTTGTGTTCTTTAGTAAAACAGTTTACTATGGTGTGTTATTTATTTTTTTCACATACAGATATTTAAAAATCTGTTCTATAACCTGGTGTATTCCGTGAAGCACATCTTAGAATGTGAGGCTGCTGATGCTGTCAGAGGCTACTGAGACGCAGGGCTGGGGCTGGAACAGAGCCCCACCCCCCCTTCCAGGCTCTGTGCAGTTCTCTTCATTTGGTGAAGGAAGTCACTGATAGTAACACAGCGATCACCTGTGGGGGGGCTCCGCCCACAGGGCTCCTCGCCCCCCCCCCCCCCCCCCCGGCTGTCACGGATGAGAATAAGTGTATCAAGACATGATCTGCTTGGGGAGGAAAGGTGGCCATTCTCTCAAGGGAGAAGGTCCTTGAGCCTGTTCCTTAGTGAGCTTTTATTGGGTTCAATTTTCACAGGAATACAGGTAAATCTCATCAATCATTGTCAGGCAGTAATGATCAAACAATAGATAACATTCAAAGAACTATGAGGGCTTATTTTGAGTCAGGGTCAGTTAGCTAAAGGGCCATAAAACTTTGGAAAACAATCTCATTTTATGCTTGGACTCTTATTAGAAAATTGAGGGCATTCTTAGCACAGCAGGTTTCACAGGATTTCATTCATTCTTTCTTAGACCTGATGGCCCCGGGGAACTGCCTGTTCCTGCCCAGGGCTGCACCACCCTCCTGCATTGTTTCAGGCTTAAGTCAGGTGGAGGAAGTAAGGCAGCCAAGAGATTAGGAGACTTCTCACAGACAGAATGAGGACTCCAGGCTATGTCAAAGCCGAGGGGCAAGGATCCATCACCCTTTTTTTTGTAGTCCCCCAAGTCCTTCACTGAGGGCCCTTTCATGGCTGTGTCTGTCTTAGGTTGTCCCTCTCTCTGGGAATCTTACCTGTCATTGGCTAACCAGTCATCCACTTGGGGCCAAGCAGGGTGAAGTAAAAGGGAGCAGAGGCGGTGCCCCTGCCAGGAAGATAAGCTTTGTCTCCTTAGTGGCTTATAGTCCCAAGGTCTTTTACTCAGCCTCAGCCATGGGTGGTTACAGCTTCTGAAACCAGGCAGGGTAGTTCCCAACAATCATCCACCCCCCTCCTGGACTCAGTGCACAGTTTTCTGACTTAGTTTACATGATTGATTCTCAAAACGTGGTGCCCAGGTGGTCACCCTCAGAATCACCTCAAGTTCCTGATTCAAAGAAAGATACTTTTCACTAGGTGTACCTAGGAGCCCCTGGAAGAGGATTTTGAGGGAGCAGTCTTGGCATCTGTACTTTTCCAAGCTTTGCAAAGGGTTTTCATGCTCGGTGAATGCTGATGTCCACTGCCTTGGGGCAAGAGGCTTGGTTTGCGTCAGTCTGGAAGCCGTTCTATTTCTCCCAGAGCTGCTTGAGACCCGTGAGTAACTGGCATAGCTTTGTTTCTGTACAGAGTGAATCATATTTCTCTGTGTAAGTTTCAAGTACTTTCTTACTAGCAGAGCTTACCTAAAGCAAAACTATTTGAACAGGGTAAGCAGTCCAGGTTAGCAAGATGTCTGAGTGTTTCCAAAATCTCTCGCCTAGTGTTTCCAGCCAGGTGGGTGGGCTCCTTTAAAGGAAACTGTTCTGCCCAACTTAAACATGTGGGACCCTCCTTAGATTTATTCTCCCTGCTGGACTTTCTGGCAGTAACTAATGGTGACAGAACACCTGTTCTCATGGTGGAGGCTGTAGTGATTTTTCTTAGGTAGGCAACGTCCTTTAAGCATCCACATCTTGATAACCTTATTTCAAGTGCTAAATTTGATGTGTTGTTTAAACAGCATGAACATTTTAGGGGCTCTAGAACTCAGCCACATGATAACTCGGAGCTCACGGTGGTATGTGAAGGGCCCCTCTGAGGTCTCTATTGCTTCCTTACATTCTGCCAGACACAGTCCTAGTTCTTGACCTTCAAAGAGGTCATGTTCTAGTTACCTGGAGTGATACACTGTGTAGAAAGAGAAATATAGCACAACATTTTTAACCTCATCATCAAGAGACACAATGCCAGGTAAAGGCCTCCTGTTTAGGTTTGTTTCAAGGAGCAGAAGCAAGGAATTTTTCAAGAGAAAAAAACCCTAACATACCAGATATCATAGTTGTGAAATATTGTATGCTTGTGTCATTGTTTCTGTTCTTAAAATTTTTCTAAGAGCTTTTTTTATGGAAAATTATTTCTATCACCTCTACTTCCATTGCCACCTACACATTCTTTGGGCATCTTAGACAATGGAATTGAGTGATACTGGGCCAGCTGCCTAAGAAATGCCCAGAGGCTTGCTGGACCTAACAAAGAGGAAGGAAAAGGAAATTTTGGTGTGATTTGGGCCAAGCTTCTCAAGCTCCTTGAATTCTCCTTCTATAAAATCAAGTATTATATTAGATTATCTTTAACGTAGCTACCAGCTCCAAAGCAATGAATTTCAATGAAACCTATTAGAAGGGGGGAGTAGAAAAGAAAAAAGAAAAGATTTTTTAAAAAATAGAAGTGATAAGAGGGTTAGGAATAAAAGGAGGGAGGAACGAAGGAGTGGACAGGCAAAAACACGGTTGAGAGAGCATCTTAGCTCATCACCCTGCCTGTGATTCTGAGACACTGAACTGAGCAAGGGGCACCCGGTCTGCTGCTATTCAGAGGAATTAAATAAACAGGTAACGAACTAGATAAACCACGAAAATCATAGCTAGTTTTCTCACAGTTAAAAGTGATTTGAAAGTCCACTTGGCCCTCGGTTAACTCCATGCATTATTCAGGTATCCCTTTGGGTATTTCCTGCAGTCCATCCAGGCATGTGGAGTCCCTGATACGGGCGGAGTCACACTTGGCTTGTGGAAGTCAGTAAATTGGGGGCAGTGTATGAGTGGAATGCTAAGGGTGGCTGAGATAAATCTACAGTGTTACTTCAGTTCATTTACAAAGCCTCTGAAATATAAGTGACAACTCCAGTGTGGATGGTAGGGCACCGATCCTATTTGGCTTCTCTGTTTGCTAATAACTGTGAATATTAACTGTCCCCTTTAGAGTCATAAAGTTTATAAATAATAACAGTACACAGACAGTCTCCCTGCCAAAGTGAAACTCCTTGACTGTGTTTTCTTTTAGGGATTCTACCTGCTAAATATTTTATTAGAGGATAAATGAATATGGATATTTAGCAAGGTTTTAGGAGCAATCAACACATATGCATTTACTGGCTGAGGTTAATTGTTAGAAGGGAAAACAAGTGGCATGGAACAGGCTCAAGTTCAGACTGATTTGTGTGCGGGGAGGAGCAGCTGCAAAGGGTGATTTCGAGGTGAGCTAGCCAGACAGACCACTGGAGGGAGCTCTCACTTCACGATACAACGGGAACGAAACCCTCTCTTTGTTCTCAACGTTTCTCTTGCAGCAGCGAAGGGACACCCCCTCAAACGGGAAGCAATAATGCACCCGGAAAGTGCCTGGAAAAGAAGAATAGGTTTTGAAGGGGCATTGCATGCCATATTTACTTACAAATAAAGACAGGACCACTGTTCACAACTGGCAAAATTTTAAACAAATCAAAAATATGGGATTATGTAGAGCCTCCTAGCGAATTCAACAGCAATGAAAATCTAGGGATTCTGCTTCCCACTCCAGGGTGCTGTCAAGTACACCAGCCAGCCCCCGAAGCACCAAGTGTCCTTCACAAAGCTCCCCCACACAGGTACAGTTGTGATGTTGTTGGGGGGGCCCAAGACATCCCCCACACCTCTTTACAAAGCCCGTTACCCCTGCCCCCCACCCCCCCATGATAGAGCACGCGAGGGCTTATTCCACTAATTCTGTGAACACAAGGCCAGATTCTGCACGGTCAGCTTCGGTTGTCATGCGTCTACGTTGTTATAATGGTGCGGCACATATTTTTCAAAGTATTTTTTGCATGTAAAGTGTATATTATTAAACATTACTAAGAGCTTTCAGATAATGACAACAGATCATTACCCGAATACAGGGCAATTTTGAGGGTGGGGCCATGTGCGATGCACGGGCCACACACCCACGATGCTGGTCCTTCCAGCGGTGGGGACCCTGGACCCAGTTCGGTAGAAGCACAGGACTCGGTTTGTCTCCAAAAGTATTCTCCATGGTTAAAAAAATAATACAAATCAAATATAATAAAAACAAAAACCAAGCCATTCCTGCCAGGTTTATTTTTTAAAAGGTGAGAAATCTTTTCAACAAAGAAGCTGTGATTGTGTTTGGGCCAATTCCTTAGAAGGTTAGTTAGTTAAATGGTTTTGGAAAGAGCATTTTGGAAAGTGGAGCTGTTGAAATCATATGATAATTTTGTTTACACCAATTAAAGTTTTCAATGTGAGAAGAGGCAGTGGTTCCTTCCAAATTGTATCAAGGAGTTGGAAAGCCAGATGGAGATTCAAACGGTGGTACAAAAACTGACAAGAAGTATCCAGGGGGTCTGGCAAAGGGCGGGCTTCTCTCCACCACCATCCATTCAGAATCACTACCACGGAGCGTGCAACAGTTCAACAGCATAATTTCCTTGTGTTTTTCTCTTGGGTTTGTGTTATTCCAGTGAGGGAAAGTTGCCTTGAGGGTAAATACACTGAATTGTAACCTCCAATAGGATATATATAGATGTGTTTCTAAACCACGTTGAAGCTAATTTTTCCCTCCAACGATAGCCGCTATTCTACGTTGAAAGACTATGACAGTGTTTCTTGGCATTCATTTTTATTTGAGCTCAGGGTTCTGGGCACATTGCGTTAATATTTTCCGTACAGTCTTGCGATTTGCCCTGAACGATACCTGGAGCAAGACAGATCCCTGTCATGAATCTGCTCCCTCCTCTCCACGCAGTACGTACGACTTGCTGGCATTCTGGCTGCTTCAGAGGGGCGCCACCGTCCCCCTGGGGTGGTGTCCCGGAAGGTGTCCTCCAGCCAGTGACAAGCAGGTGAAGGTTGCCTTAGCGTCTCTGCCACCTTCTTTCCCTCGTGTCCAGCTCCAGATCCTCCCTGCCCTTGTCCCTGCACAGAAGCTTGTCCCTTGGAACAGTCAAGTTCTCCCTCTCCTACACCAGCCTTCTTTCTCTGTGGAGTTGAAAACTAGCCAATCTGCCGAATTGAGCCACCACTAGTTCGTCTCTTAGTGGATGGCTGTATTCATGGTGCCTTTGCAGGCGCCATGTTTGCTTTTCCTTGGAGCTTGCTGCTATCAGAAAACTTAACTGAATTGCGTGTCTGAAAGATGGCATTTATGTCACAGAGAAGGCCAGGAGGAGAGTTGACTGGGGTGAGGAGTAAAACAGGGTCCGGCAGAAGTTACACCTACTTGAGCGTGGTTGGTAGGGTAGTAATATGAGTGTAATCACTTCTAGTTTTAATCTGAACATTTCACCTAAAGTGTCACATGGTATGCTTGCGTGTGATATTATTATGTTACAGACTTACATGCTTATGATTTTGTAATAAAAAAGGGGTGTTATTTGTGCCAGACCCTGTCTGTTGTGACATTTAGACAACAAAGTTTCTTACTTTCCACAGTGAAAGCCATCCTGTTTCTTAAGTATTATATCTCACCCCTTTCAGGGTGAGCATGCTGGCTGACCAAGGAAAATTTGGAGACGTTAAATTTTAGCGATCTGAAGACAGGCCTTCATTACGGCCTTTGCACTCAATTCACAAGGAAAGTAGATTGAACTTGAACTTCCCAATAACACAGCCTTCAGGGCTAATGCTCTTAAGATAAACTTAAAACTGTTTTCCTCCTGAAAACCATTAGTCATTTCTTTAGCTAACCCTCTTGGGTCGGGCTCCTTTAACCTACATTTCCTGATTCTGTGGCAGCTGAGAGTGTTTTGACAAGGTCTCAGAGAACACTGTGGAATGCAATCTGGAAAGGTACCTTTTTTTTTCCCCACTAGAATTTTAGAAACAAAGATGACTCTGGAGAAAGAAACAACATGGTAATTGTAGTCTAGAAGAATTCAGAGCATGCAGATGACAGCGAGGTAGTTTCAGTCATCAACGCCATCCCATTTTTGGGAAGTCATCAATTTCTGAATTTTAAAATGCTTTTTCAAATATCAAGATAAAAAAAAGTTACTTATGTAAGCGTGGCCATCGAATATGTGCCCTGAAGGTGGGGAGGGATTATTTTTCTCACTGTCACAAGGTCTTCCTGCAGGCATGCCACAGAGAGATATTTCATTTATAGCTAAAAGCTACCCAGTTGCTTAAGGAAACAAAGCCCATTTCCACTCAAGAATTTGTTTTACTCTTTTAATGTGAAATAATTACAGACTTCCAGAAAGCCTGCAAAAATAACATGGAGAATTCCTGTATACCCTTCACCCAGCTTCCCTTAATGCTAACATATTACATAAACACAGCACAATGATCAAAACCAGGAAATTAATATTAGCATAATGCTCTGAAGTAAATGGCAGCTGGTGTTTGAATCCCAACAATTTTTCCATTAACATCCTTTTTCTGTCACAGAATCCACTTAAAAATACGACCTTGCATTTAGTTGTCACATCTACTTATCCTCCAATGGGACAACCAACGTTCCTCAGTCTTTCATTGTCTTTCATGGTTGGGGCCCTGTTTCAAACAGGGATTATTCCCTGTTGAAAGATCAGCAAAATCCCTGATATTTGGGAACTTTAAGGGGAAATTTGTATGTTTTTCTAAAAATATTTCAAATTATTAGAGTGGTTTTTATGCTAGTTTAAATGTATATACTTAAACTTATGAATTAAAAGCTAGATGATTTAAATGTTTCTGAAAGAAAAAAGATTTTTCTTGCACATTGGATGTCATTTTTGTCATGTCCTGTTTTGAGTAATTTAAAGGGAAATTTCTTTATGAGTGGCTATTGGATTTACAATTTAGAAGAATTTTCTCAAGAAATGAAATTTGTATTATTGCTGTATGGTCTCTGAAGCTTATGTTAGAAAGAAATTCTGTTAAGTTTTTGACATAAATTACTTGACCATTTTATTCCTTTAAATAACTTAAAGTAAATTTCAGAGTAGTGTAGTCAAATCAAATTCTGCATGTAAACACTTGTGTATATTTTGTGTTTCCAACTTGAATTTAAGTTCCTGGAAACACTGTTAATAAATCTGAACATATATACATATAAAAAATATATATAATTTATATTTATATATTATGTGTTTATATATTATATATATAACATTTGTCTGTGTAATTCTCTACGGCATTGAGGAATACTTTCTCAGAGCACAAGGAAAAAACTGAATGCTCGTCAATGAGTTATTTTATGTAATGTAAATGTCCTATTTCATCAACTCAGAGTATAAAAGAAGGTCACAATTCTTTTGAAAATGAATAAAATTAATATGACTTCACTCTCACCTCACCACTTACAGGATGTCGCCTCTGTGCCCTGGGGCAGCACTCACAGAGCACTCCCAGTCCGGAGCGTGGGGGTGGGGCTTAGCCACAGAGCAGCCCCCGGTGAGCCACTGTCACTGGCGTAGGGAGCCCAGGTCTGCCCCCTGCAGGCTGAAGAGTGCCCTGCTATAGTCTAGGCCCGTAGTGCTTTGGAACGAATCCCTGCACATCAGCTTTGAGCTGGGACTCCTTCCAAGTCCTTTTACACCACCCCTGAAAGGCACGGCATTCACAGCCTAAAGATCAGTGTCTCTGCTCCTGAGACATTGTCCCAAGTGCCATTTCTGGTTCCTGGGCCTTTGCAGAAGGAGCACCAGTAGACCTGGAACTCTGCCACATAGAGTCACATTTGTGTCAGGTGGTTTCTAAGGTCTACTGACATCCCTATCTATTGTCCACCAATAGTACCATTGCTTCTTGAGCAGTGTGCATGTGAGCTGTGAGTGTGCATGTTGGGGGTAGCTAAGCTGGTGAGAAGTCTTTCCCACCATGCTAAGTCTACTATGGTCACGCCACACAGCATTCCACTGGATTTCTGGTAACGTCCCTTTTCTGTTCTTACACCCAAAAGAGTGACATAACAAGGCTAGACAGGTTCAAGGAGTTTTCGAGTCCAGGACGGGGCCCATGAGTTACAAAAATATGATCTGGTCAGTGGGGAAAATGTCTAAGATTATCAGACATAGTCATCTTTCAATAATAAATTTTAACCTCTTTGAGTCTGTGTTTTTTATCCAAAAGGAAGGAGTTTGGAACATATCAGTTTCAGGTCTTAAAACATGTGTATGTAGATGCGCATACCATCAGGAACTAAAATATGTGTCTCCATAGTTATAGAATTGATAGGTAGGTAGAGCTGGAGAGACACTATAAAGAATGCCAGATACTCAGTTAAAGCAGGATTGTGCTGACCACAGTCCAGTATTTAAAAGCTCATTTAAAATAAAGGTGTCCTGCTGCCAATTGGAGAGAAGAAGCTAATCTTGCAACAGGAACAAGTTCTTTAAGTCATCACTATTTAGTCAGAGTTCCAGATTTTCTCGTGAGAGACCTGAGGAAGCCAATGTTGATGGAACGCAGGGAGGGTGGGGATAGGAGTCATCTTGGGCTGCCTTTGAAGAGCCGCATCTTCTCCTGCTCCTGCTCCTCCTTCTTTGGTCCCATGTTTATTTGGGGGTGGTTTCCGATCAGATACTCAGGCATTAGATTACATAGTGAGGAACACTCGGCCCCTCAAGGAAAACCCTTGGTAATCTCAAACCACAGCGAAATCCCTGTGTTCACAGTTGACATACAGAAGCAACCACTAAATTTCTCTGCAGCTCAAGGGCTTTGTGCAAATAAGTGTGATTTTTTTCGGTGATAGAAACAAAACTGCAATGTAAGCTCCAAGAGGGGCAAAATGTTTGTTTTTTGCTATATTTTGAATTCCTAGAAAAGTGCATGATCCATATTAACAACTGAGTAAATTCTTCGTTGTTGAGTAAACTTGTATATCCAGCAACAAATTACTTAAATACAATATCTAATGCACTATAGCAATTTTTATAATAGACTTTCTCTGTCATTCAGATGATGTATACTGACATAGAAAAATGTTTATGATATATAAAAGATAATCACAACTTTTAATTGTTCAAATATGTATATTTATAAATTATCTTTGCAAAATATATATTATTTGAAAATTATATTTGGGCATATTTACATGCAAAGCCATACACTTGGATATAAATACAATGCTCATAAGTGATAGCATTTAGATTAGTTGAATATAACTATGTGGAGTTTAACTGGAGTCAATAGAGGTGATCTTGAAAAACCAATAATAGTTAGAAAAAAATAACAGTAGTTGGGTTGTAAGACTCCATAATAATTGTATTACTATTAACTAAAATTATTAAAATTGAGCCACATCTGTGGTAGAAGTTATTAGAAATTTTGGCATTGAAACAAAAGCAAACACCCTCACTTCTATGTTTATAAGAATAACAAAATACACAAATAGCACCGAAAAGACGATCAGATTGTTTTCCCCAAGCCAAGCAAACCGACGTGTTTGGTAAAGGCACAAAACTGCCTTGTAGACAGTGTTAATGTCAGGGACGCTGCCTGGCCGATGCCTAAGAGGAGGCCCTGTGGGGAAAAGTTCACATTGTTCCTTTGCCAAAAGTTTTGGATAATAATTAAAGCACAATGTCCTATTTTTAAAATTGTTAACTGTAATTTCACTTAGTGTGCAGAATATTCGGTGAGTGTAAAATTTAGTTACTCCTGAAGTTAGCTGTGACCCACATGTATAAATTCATTCATTCACTTCCTACTCTTTTTCCAAGGTGCCCTGTGCATGAAACTAACATGGCATCCTATTTGGATTTATAGATGTTTGCGTGAAAGCCCCTCTCCCCTTTAAATCACACACATGATATCAGCACAAAGCAGGCACTTAATAAATGCTCACTGAATGAACTCTTGATTGTCTGGGTTACGTGGGAAATGGTGGTACAGACACTCAGAAATATCAGCAGCTGAATGACAGCAGCCAAATTAGGGACCTACACTTTGCGTGGCGATGCAGACTAACTCCAGGGTTCCTCACCTTCTGCTAGCTTTCAAAAGTTTCCTCTCGTACTTGTGTTAACTTTTCTCTGCCCACATACTCAGATTGCTTTGTCTCCCATTATTCTGGGCAGTGATAGTTACTTTTCCTGCAAACTCCAGCTCTCAGTAAGTGTAGTAAAACCCTAATTCTACCTCACCCTCCAGCACCATCACCAGCTAATAGAGTTTTACGCAAAGGATATATCTCCTCATCGCTGTATTGAATTTTTAGAATTGCTTCCTAGCCGCAGTTGTATGGCTTTGAAAAGTTCTGTTTGGAGAGTTGGTGATTGGGTACCCCATTCTGAGAGAAGTTGTAAAGAGTCCATGAATAAAAAGAGCAGAAAAGAAGAAAAAGATAGAGATTGAATCTAAGGATGTTAAAATGCAATTTTAGCTTTTTCTCTGATAACAGGTTTCTGCCTCCGGTTTTTCTCTATGTTTGAATGAGGGACATGAAAAACTGAGCTACTTCTAAGAAAAGCCTTCCTTGCGATCGTTTCTTCTTCTTTTCTTCATTTCTTTCTTCTTTTTGAAAAAATTAACATGGGCATAGGCATTCTTTTTCAAACTTGAAGTCTTGAAGTAAATACCATAGAGCACTTTTCTTCATATGATGGGTCGAGTCAATGCTTCAGATTAGAAGAGGAGAAATTAGTATTCAGTCTTCTTGCATCTTCGCGGTTTGTTTGCATAAACATGCAATTTAGGTGGGGGGTGCCGTTTTGTGCTGAGAAATGTGGAGACAGCTGCCAGGGCCATCTTGCAGAAAAGCTGTACTCCACCTGAAGTTTCATTTAAACACTTCATTTCATTACCATGGATTGCAACACTGGGAGTGACGGCTCCCTTCTTTGGAGTCCACGCTAATGTAATCCATGAAAATCCAATGGCCTCATCACTCTCAGTCGGCAGATTTGGGCCTAAAAGCAGAGAACCGTGAATTTAGCTGTGGAGATTTCTGGAAGAACACTTCTGACTTCTTACTTAGAGAAATGTTTGTCCTAGGAATTCAGACTGCAGAATTCAATTAATTAAGGAAAGAGTTGTGTTCATTCATGTTCTCCGGCTGGATCACCAGACAAAAATGCTCATCAGCTGACATCTTTCACATTCTACTAGTGATGTTGGTATCAGCCGTTTTTGTTACGTTTAGTTGCTGTGATGGCTGATATTGCCTCCCTGTGGGCCTTGCTTTTTAGACAGTGTCGGTGGAATCAGCAGCTTGGAAACTAAGGGCACCTGCTGCTTGCTGATTGGCTACTTTTTAGTCAAAAAGAGGCCCCTCTTCCATAACAATAATGATGGAAAATTTTATTGAAAACATTATTTCCAGAAATGCACATAGTATTATCAGCTAAGATTGTAGGCATTATTAGTTACGAGAATGCCGACTCCCCAAAAATGCATTATAATTTCTCTCATGGGGTAAAAATCATCGCTGCTGTCATTGCTTATGATTCATGTCTCAGAGCCTGAGAGGAGGGAGCTGCGTTTCCCACGCCCAGCCTCATCTTGATTTAGATATGAATTTTAGAAAACACTTTCTGGAAATAATACTTTAACCCCAAGGACTAATTATTGTTTGAGGAGAACGATTCGAAGCTGATGAAGTCATTGTGTTTTTGAAACAATGCTGATTGAGGTCGATTTGTTTGATCTTTATGTCCAGTTGCTTGTAGCTCAAAGACTGCATTGATGGCTCACGGAGTCGTCCATCAGCGAAGCAGATGTGTGTACACGGGCCCCCACGGGCTGATACCCCTGCCCACTCTCAGCTATAAACACAGTGGGAAGAATGTATATACTGGAAAATGTTTCCTTTTCTCTCCTCCAAGGTAACCAATGGCTAAGTTCTATCTTTCGTTTTCAGGAGGGTCGAATGAGATGCACTACTACCTCCATTTTATAATTTCCATAAACCTCTTACCATCTGGGTTTAGACAGAGAATATATTGATGGATTCAATATTCAATCCTGAAAGCCCAAGCGAACCAGTAAACTCAGGCATGTAGCTAATCAGTGTGCTTAACTTTCCTGCTGTGATGGATCAGGGCCTTTTGGGTCTCAAATTCCCTCACTGTCTTATTGGGATGGATCCCGTCTGCATATTCATGACATTGAAATCCCACTGTGAGATGCAGGTCACCCTTTCTGAGTCTGGGCAACCTTTCTGCTGACAGTTTTCATATTCAATTTGAAAAGCATTTGCCATTGGCATTGTTTTACCTTCTGTTTTTTAATTACTTTTATTGCCACATAATATTGAAATTTATGCACAATGTTTAAATGAGTTATAAATGGCTGGAATTATGAAGTTATAAAAATAAATGAAGACCACTTCATATTTTAATTATTTTTAATTGGTTCTGCAAAATGAAAGAAAGTAAGGACCACGGAGGTCACAGCTTGGAAAGAAGTAAATGTTTCTGCCATTGAGTCCTCTTTGCCTCCAAGTGAAAAGTTGAGTGGATCATAGCAGGCTCCCCGTCTTGGGACCATGTGTGATTAACACTGTCTTCCCCTCCGTGGGGATGCGCCTGGCATTCCCACCATGGCCGGTAGTCTACGAGGAGTGAGTGAGGGCAAGGAAGACTGCGGCCGTGGGAGCGTGTCTGTGGATTGGTCTCCAAAAGTTCACACTATGTTTGTTGCTCTTGAGGAACTCATATTCTATCAATGGGAAATGTGCAAAAAATATTACCCCAGACCAAAATTATTGGCACTGTATTTGCAAGTCCTAAAGTCTGGAAAGCATAAAATAGTAAAGCAATTCAGAAACTGGGAAGATAGTGGTGGCCTGGGGTTACTCAGAACATGCTCTTGAGATAGGTAAAGTTTGCCCTGCATCTGAAAATATTTGTTAAGGGAAAGGAGAAGAGGAGGTCATGTCAGAGGAATAAATTCATAGAGAAAGAGAGACTTTGTATTGAAGAATAATATGGAGATTTTAATGCAAGTGAAGATGAACTTAATGCATAGAAAAGATTAGTGCTAATAAAAATAATACAACTGATAATATTTGTGGATTGTTTTCCATGGCCCAAAGCATTGTGCAAAGTGGATTGCGTGTATTATCCAGTGTAACTCATATTTTAAGATTGGCAGCAACATGTGGCAAGACCACATTTATTCTTGAGCCTCTTGGCAATAGGGATTAATGTAAATCTTAAACTATTTAGCAATTTGATTCGGATGAGTTAATATGAGATGAAGAGAAGGCAAGAAGAGCAGCTGAGAGGTTACTCTGAAAACTGAGTGTTACAGAATTACACTATTCTGCATGAAAATAGTGGAATTATCCCGTGGTGTTCTAGTAAATATTTAACAGTTGACTCTCCAAGGGGAAAAGCCCTCATTTGACAATTTGCCACTTTCTGTGGTGTAAATACCTTCACAATGGCTGAATTCAAGCTGCCAATGTGAGGTCAGCTGACTCCCTGAGTCCCTGAACACAACAGTCAGTTTTTGTAAGCCAGCGGAAAATGTCTCTCAGCGTGCCACCACATTCATCTCAGGTGTAGGGAAGCTGGGGGGCAAATGAGTCTTTTGGTCTGGCTATGTGGATCAGGAGGAGAGAATACACTTGAAGTGGCACCTGTTGCCTAGAGCAGGGCTGATCCAGGTGTGCCTCCACTAAACATGGCTCACCTAGAGCTTTGACTCTAGAAGCTCTCTCTGACAAGTATTTACATGGTTTTACTCACTTGGAGGAGAAAGTTTTCTGCTTTCAGACTGGGGAGGGACATGACATTGGGGCAGTGAGAGGATGGAGTGGCCCAGGATCCTCGGTCTAGTTCAAGGATTAAATCTGAGCCATTAACATAGAGAGGCTAGAGAGGGATGTGGGAAGACTCACTTTCACTGAGGTGCTCCATGAAACATGCTGTTATTTTTTTCCCTGGGAGGAATGGTCTGGCATAGAACAGAGAAAGCAGCACTCTTTCCATCCATGCAGTCACAGTGACATTTTGAGAGTTTCAGAGACACGAGATCCTTTCTGGAGATTCCAAGAAATGCTTAGGGGAGTTGGAGAAACTCTCAATGAACATAAAGTCATATCTTTGTGGGTATGAAGTTAAATGTGAATGTTAACAATCATATAACTTTGTACCTGAAGGTTTCTGAAGCCTGAGAAATTTGAACCAGGAAGAAAAGAGGAAGTGGGGATTTAGGGAGGGAGAGTCGAGCAAGAGGCCTGGTCCTGTGTGAGCTGGTCACTCAGAAACCATGTCCTGGAGTGTGGCTGAGGAGGATAGGCTGGAGCTCAAGTGAGAAGACCAGATATAAGGAGGGAAATGATAGTCTTCAATCAAAGGGTGGTCCTTCTCAGCTGGGATCCAAGTCAGGAAGAGTGAAGGGAGGAGATTATATGGCTTCTGATGAAGCCCCCAAGAATGTCCATAGTCACAACATTCTAAGTGAGACCATTCTCTTCTGCCAGCTCTGAATGCATATAACAGATCCGTTCCTTTTCCCAAGGTACTCCCTAAGAAGAACCCTTTTTGTGCCACCCTCATCTGCCTCCTGGTTTACAGATCTCCTTAGGCTTCTAAATTCCTCCCAACTTGCCTACATTCTTGGTAAGCAAGGGTCAGTGCAGGCACTGCAAGCTTGTACTAGTAGTCCACGTGCCAATGCTTCTGTCTGACCTTTGTTCTGTCCAGAGACTCCTCAGTGCTCTATGTCCCACTGAGGTTTGGGTGGCGAATGGTTTCTGTTGTGTTTGAGCAGCAGGGATGACTTGATTCCCTCATCCCTTTGATGGGATGCCCTTGGCATTTTCTTCTTTTTGCTTGTCCTGAGTAGAGCTCAGGAGCAAAGAAGCTACATCCTTCTTCTTTTCCTTTCTTCATCTATTTGAGAGGTTCAGAGCTCCTCTTAAATGTTAATATCTCAAACCCTACTAGAAACTGTCCTTCCCTCTGGCTTCCAGCCAGCCATCTTCCAATGCTTGATCAGTGCCTTTGCCTTCAAGTTTGCATTTCCCTTCCAGATTGTTGCTGCAACTTAGAGCACAACACACACACATACACACACACAAGTTCCAGCTGAAATTGCTATACTTACAAGGGTTACTGCATAGTGACCCTGGAGAAGACCAGTGGTTCCATGTCCCCAGACTATTCACCAAAGGAAGGACTTGGAACCTATTATCCCCACTGATCTTTTCTCTGTGACTCATGGCCTCTGAATTTAAGATTTAAAGTTAAAAATATTGAGAGAAATAAATACAATCTCAACATGTACAAATTGTGTGTGTAGATTCATTGCTATTTCACATTCCCTCTTCATTTTTTTACTTTCACACTTCATTTCTTCAGATTTCAAAAGTTTTGTTTGTATTTACATTAGACTTTGTAGCTCTTCTTTAAAGGAAGTTTGTTTCCCTTGTGTATATTGGTATCTCTTTCTAATGATTTTAAAGCCTTCCCAATCTCCCAGCTCCATTCCAAACATGAGTATGATCTCAACTTTTGCTTTATGGATTAGTGGTTGACTTCATCCTTCTCTGACATCTTAAATTTAAATTCATTTTTTCCACACTTATTTTTTTATATACTTGACACCCTTATTTCTAAACTCACCATCTATTTCTAGTTTTCCTTAGATCTGCATCAACTTCCTTATTTTCAGTTTCCATTTGTCCCACTCTCTAGCTTTTCTTTCTGAGAGTATAAAAATTTTCATTTTTTTCTCCATCTGCAGAAATATCCTTTCTCTTGATCTTGTTAGCACTTTGCATATTTATCCATTTCCCTTTCTCTACTTTAAGCCAAACTTTTTGTAAGTGTAGTCTCTCTTCATTGTTAACATTTTCCTACTTTTCTCTAATTCTTCAATTTTCAACAATCTGTTTTCATCACATTGAGTCCTAATAACCAGTCCACATCCCTCTTTCGCCCTCATTTCCTTGCCTTATAGAGCTGTAAGATTTGACACTATTGATAACCCCAGTTCTTTCTGAAATCCTTTCCCCATTGGATTCTGCAAGTCAGTTCTATCCTGATGATCTTTCTGCTTCTCTGATCGCAACTTAAACTTCATCCTCCAGTGTCCTAGATATTTTCAGTGGGACCAATTCTTTGGATCTTGTTTCTCTCTTTCATTTAGTTAAACAATATTTAATTAAAAGAATGCATGTTAAACATGTATTACCTTTAAGTCATGTGAGTACAAAGAACGCCATTGGGTACCTCAGTGGTCCTGTTTGAGGGCAAAGAAAAGCCACCTTGTTCAAAGAGATCTCAGAGATGCTGGGACCTTTCACTCACTGTAAATTCCCCATCATTCTCCACTGCTTTTGCCTGAGGAATTTATGATCCCCATTGAAATGCAAAAACAACAAAAAGAAGTTCTGTAGTATGCTTCATATGTTCTCAGCTACACCTTACATCAAAATAGAAAAAAGTAGACAGTCAAATGATCTGATGGAACACAGAGCCAGAGGTGTGGAACACAGGACAGGTCCACTTTGTGAAGTGAGGGAGAGGACTGAGAGAATGCTGGGCACTCGGAGGCACTCCCTGGAAAGGGAAAACCAATGATTTGTCCTCGTGGGCTCAATATTGCCAAGGGCTGGGCTTGGAAATGCCTACATTAGAAAGGCACGTGCTAAATATTGTGAATCAATCCCCACAGTTCAATAAGCTCAACATTGAGAAAACAAGAGTTCTTTGCAGAGCCCATATTCCTACTGTTTTTTTTTTCTTCTGAATACTGTTATGGTTTCTCTGTAAATGAATCTGAGTCACAAGAGACCATCTCCCGAGAGGTGCTTAGCCTAATTAAGAACAATAATAAAAATCTCCATTAAAGCCTCTACTCTGGGAAAGCCACTAGGCAGCTACCAGAGCGATAGCAGTTTTTCTTCCAAATTCAAGTGTTTCCTTTTCCTGTAGTGCAATGATTATACATGAATATTCTTTGATAGCAGGTAGTTGTACCAGACATCTCTAGAGTGGCCCATAAAGTACTTTGCAGTAACAGATAATTCACTAGGATAACACGGAAGGTGACTTTTACCTGCTGATGAAAAATTACATATATTCATCCCCCTGGCATTTCTAGCAAAATATTACCATTTTCACCATATGGCCTGGAATTTGATAGTCTTGAAAGGTTTTTTTTAAAATTATGAATCTTAAAAAAATTAAGAACAATGATAATAGAATGGTATTCATTGAAAACTACCAGTTTCATAGTTTTCTTCATTTTAAATTTGCCTTCTGCTCATACTATTTTTACCATAGATCTCACCAATGGGCTTTTACTAAGTTAGAAATTCTTTGTTATGTGAGGTTCTTACTGTGATATTTATGTGGGGATTTGGAGACCACATATTCCTCTCTGTTTGCATATAAAATTTAATAAAACTTAGCCAATTCTTATCAAAGTGACAGCAATCTTATCTACTGCTTTTCATATTTAAGGAGAATAATGTGTTTGGAAATAATGCACTTGGAAAACATTAAGTAAAGAGTCTTCCTGAACAATTGCAAGGACATCATTATTTAAGGATGATTTATATAAGTATTCCTAAAAAAAATAAGTGTATTAACAATGCCAGCCAAACCAATAAGGGTTAGCTTGCCACTGATGCTATTTATGGCACATATGGTTCTCTGGTGACTACAATTCTCATTTGCATACCCAATTCTTATTTGCTTTCCCAAATCTCATTTGCATACCCCTTCCATCACAATTACAGCTCCTCCAACCACTCAGGTGTCCAGAGCTTCCTGGTATAAACTGGGTGGTCTCTCTGTGCCGATTTTCTCACTTCCTTTCTAGCCCCTGTTGGTTTTTTTTTGTTTTTTTTGCATGAGTTCTCTCTTTCAGAGGTGAATATGAATTTGTGGAGCATAATGACTGACAGGAAGCCATCGCAATTCCCATCATCTCACATTATGGTTTTAGCTTCAACTCCTGAAAGGAATTTAAGGAACTAACACAGGTTAGTAGGAGGGATGTTTGGGAGTGGGATGTTTCTTACCACTGTTGATTTCAAATTTCTAGATCAAATTTACATGCACTTAGATCAACTGATTGAAGGTATAAGATAGTTTCCTGGTTTTTGAAAACATTTTATATATGACACAGCAGACTTGAATGCTACATAAAAAGATAAGAGTTTTTAGAGTTTAAAGTTTATGGAGCTGCGATTGACATTTAATAAAGACACTTATTTGAAGTGTACAATTTAACAAGTTCTGACTGTACAGCTGTGAAACCAGTACCACCGTCAAGAAGGTGAGCGTTTCCACTACCCTCAGATGTTTTCTCACTCCCCCTTTGTAATTAAATGCTCATCCTTACACTTCCCACTCACCCCTCCCAGCTTCCACCCACAACCAAAGAATCACTGATTTGAAGAGCTAAGAGTACTTCACAGCAGACTGTCTTCTGTGGTCAACACACTTAATAAACACATGAGAATCCCAACCACAAGTGTAGCACTTAGAGTTCAATGATTTGTCCCTTAACTAATTGGGTGCACCTGGATTTGCCACTAAATAGGAGGACTCTTTTAGAGCAATAGTAAATTGCCAGATCTAAAGTATGATGGTGACTTCAACAATTTAATGGTGAAAAGAAATAAGCAAGAATTGTGTATGAGCACAGACCTCCAGCAACAGCTTCCAAATGTTCCCAAACCTTCCTGTCTATATCCTGGCTCAGCGGTTGTTTGCAACTCCCGGGGTGCATTAGAATCACCCCAGGATCTTTACTGATGCGGATGCCCACGCCCGCTTAGCTTGGTTCCAGCAACTCTCTGCGAAGGGGCTGAGCCTGGGGACTCATGATTATTTAGAGGTTCCCAGGTGAGTCTCACATGCAGCTAGACTTGAGGATCATTGCTCATATTTTACTCATAATTAAGGGTTGTTTTTGGAGAACCAGAACTAATTTTCTTTAGGAGTTCACCCAGAAAAAAATGGAACATTCTGTATTATCATTGCCTCTCAGGAGGTTGTGGTACTCTGGTCCAGAAGTATCAATGTTTCTCCAAGGAAAAGTCCATGATGATGGTGCACACATCACTGCCTTCTCATGGTCTACAAATTGTAATCAGGACCTACTGGAGTGTGTAGTCATGTTTACCTGTCCTTGACTGTTTTCTATCTCAGGATGCCTGAGGCCACAGAAAAGCAGGCACTGCTTGCCTGGAGGGCAAATATCCCTTTCCCTCTGGGCTTTCCTGCCTCTCTGCAATGTCTCCACTTGTTGCCATGCCTGGGTCTTCCCTCTCTGCTCTCAGACTTACCCTAACCTCTATGCTCCTTCTTTCTTATTTTGAACGTGTTGTGGTTGCTAGATGTCTTGTCTAATACATGTATTTATGTCACTCGCTGCCAGTGTTGGCGTTGGCATCTTGGGTTGGCCCCTTTGATGTTGACCTCGGCCTTTTGGTGGTGGTGCCCTGACCTTGTACCTTTATAGTGGGAAATTTCCACTCCTGTTTCACGCTGCTGGGAGGAAGATTGGAGGACAGACATGCCAGCCTGAGGCCTCCACGTCACACTGTAGCTCAGTGTTGCCCGAAAAGGAACAGCTCTGTGGGTAGCATCAGCTTTTCATCCTGTGAAGGGATGTTGATTTGCCCACCTTGCAGAAAAACAAAGCCACCGAGTGGCAGTGAAGTGTTGATGTTTCCCTGTGAATGAATGGCATCATGTCATTTTTCCCAAGTATGTCTGTGGCTGGGGTGCCCCAGGAACGCATCCTGCTCAATGACCCTTGAAGGCAAACTTCCACTTGTGAGGCCTCTGAGTGTTTGAGCAGATTGGTCTCTAAATTAAAGATGTAGGAATTGATTTATCTCATAAGGATATCAGATTGTGGTTTTTTTCTCTCCTCCTTACTTAGGTTCAGGTAATTGCTAAAGGCAGGGGTTTGTAAAGAAAAAAACATCTCACTGGCTTCATTTGGAAGAATATTTATGATCGTCCATATTACATATTCACTTCTAAATGTCCAAACTGCGTGTAAAGCAATCTAGTTAAATAAAGGTGACTGCAATACATCTGCATTTGTGAATCACAAGTGAGTCTTTTATATTTGCTTTGTTTCTTTTAGGAGAATTTTATTAGCACATATAAAAGTAGCTAAAAGGTAAAATACTTTCCTTTTGTTTATATGGAACTTGGGAAACATTTTTATGGCTGACCATAAATTGAAAAACTGTGCTACCCATGATTAAGTCAGTTCAACAAGGCAACATTTCTTGGGCATCGGCTACATACACAGCTTGCTGCTAACGATTTGGGGATATAATATATTATATAAAATTGGTATGATCAAGGAATTTAAAATGTATTGAGGAACAAGGAGGGCATAACTATTCTTGGAGCCAACCTGTTACAGTAGCAGACCTAATATCTTTTTATGTATTCGGGACCAGTAACATTCCTAGAAATTCAAGTACTTGAGGAAGCTTTCAGAATGCCTAGTTTGTCAGCAGAAATAAAAGGAATCAAAGCAGAATAAAGATGATGTAAAAGTTGAGGGACCCCGGTGAGCTGATAACTAACTCATTCACCTCGGCACATTGGTAATGAGCTATGTACACCCCTAACTTTTAAGTTTCCTGCCAGTTAAAGGCCTCACAATTTTTATTCTCTGACAGGAGAAAAGACACAATTTATCTGCAGAGACAAAGCTATTTTTATGACACTGCACTCAAACAGAAATCCATTTCAAAGGTCTCAGTAGAGTGAATATCATCCTGGGTAATAAAATCAAGTACAGTTTTACAAATAGTAGCAGAAGTCAGTTTGCAGAAATGATTCTAGGTTATGACCATCTGTAAGACAGAGGGCATTGCCTGAACTAAGGGAAAGATTCATGTGAGGAGTTGAGATACTGGAATGCATCTATTTTTCTCTTAAAAAGTATAAAATATTACCTGTATTTGAAGTACATGTAAACAACAAGTAACATCAAGTAAAAGAGATATCGTTCCTTCGCTTCCTAACCCACAGTGGTATTTCACATAAGCAATTCCTTTTAACTCTTTCTGTCATGCTTTCGGCAGTTACACTCCGAACACTGCATCCTGTTCTCACACAGCTGTTTCTTCCTTCAGCAATTTGGATAAAATTTATCTCCTCTCTCTGACAGAAGAGATTCAGTATCTTCTCATTTCCTTTTCTCTTCTCCCAATATTTGTTAATGACTCCTTTTTATTTTTTGCTACATCACTAAATTAACTCTCAATTTTTTAAGTCGATGCATATTGGAATGTCTCTTGAATTTCAACATCACATGATGAGAAATTTGGAATATCCACTCATCTTTCAAGCTCTGTCCCAAACGCCATTTTGGTCCATATAGCATTAATTGCACAGCACGTATTTTCCTGGGCCACTAAACTCGCTCTGGTGCAAGAGTCTTCCAAGTGGGATGGTGAAGTCCACTCTTTTTACTTACACCCTATCCGTTGCCAAAACCCTACCATACCTTACTTCGGTTCATAATTGAACCATGATTTTAATGTACAACTTTTTGTTTCCCTTTGAATTTCTAGTTGTCTTTTTTTTCCCTTTGTCAGGTACACAGTACATTCCTTCATGTTCCTGTTCAGATCCTTCACTTTCTTACCTAATCCAAATCATACCCACTTTCACCTTGAAAGCGATCTTCTTTGATCCCTCCACCTTTCTGTTCTAACAAAGGAAAATTGCCTTCTAGAACAGTTACTCAGCTGTCCCACTGGTATTGCTTTTTCATGTATTCTAGGTGGTTGTTTTCATCCTTGAGACTTCTTTATCTTGGATCTCCTCCCATTGTTGGTATGCTCCTTTCCCTTCTTATTTTAGAGGCATGTGGGGTAGAAATAACATTTTGTCTCTTGCTTATCTACAAAGCCTTCATTTGTCTTCAAATTTGTTTGATTTTTGTGGGACAGTTTAGTTCTAAATAAATTTGGCTGAAATGTTAAAAGCATTGCTCAATTGTTTCGATTGTCTTCTGTTCAGGGAGCTACCACTAATTTAGCTCTTGTCCCTTAAAGGCGAACTCCACTCCTGCCCCCTAGAAATTGTTTTAACTTCTTTTTATTTTTAATGTTAAATTGACCAAGGGATTATTTTAGGTTAGATCTTTTTATATTTCTGCTCTCCAGTGCTCAATAAATTTTTCAATCTGAAGATTTGTGATATTCTTTAATTTTTGGAACTTTTTTCTATCATTATTTCATTTTTTCCCCTTTCATGTTTTGTTTTTTATTTCTTGTTTTCTATTTCTATTTCTTGCATCTCAGATTCATCCTCTTTGTGTCTTAAATTTTATACCATTTTCTTAATCTTTTTGATCTTTTTATTCACATGTTCATCTTCAATATCTTCCAGTATCATTAAGTTTTCTTAGTATTTACACTTTCCAAGAACTCTTTTTAATGCTATTAAAATTATATAAACTATTCTGATTTGATGGATAAAATATTTTCCTATGTATCTTAAATATTAAAAAAATATATTTTAACTAACTTACTTACTTTCTTTCAATTTTATTTTGTGTTAGTTCCTAGTGTGCAGCTTAGTGGTTAAAAGTCATATACTCTACAAAGTGTTCTCTTGATATTTCCAGTGCCCCAACTGGCACCGTACATAGTTATCACATTACCATCGACTATATTCTCTGTCCATGTGACTATTTTATAGCTGCCAATTTGTGCTGCTTAATCCCTATACTTCTTTCACTGACTTTCCCAACCCCCTCTTCTCTGGCAATCACCAGTTTGCTCTCTGTATTTTTCAATTTATTTTGTTAATTTATTATATCCTTCAGGTTCCACATATAAGTGAAATCATATGGTACTTGTATTTCTCTGACTGACTAATGTCACTGGGCACAATGCCTTCTAGGTCCATCCATGCTGTTGCAAATGGTAAGATTTCATTTTTTATGGTCGAGTAATATTTCGTTGTATATATGTACTACTCATCCAGTGATGGGCACTTGGGTGGCTTCCATAGCCTGGCTATTGCTAATGATGTTGCAATGAACATTGGGGTGTTTATATTCTTTCAAGTCAGTGGTTTATGTCTCTTTAGCTAAATATCCAGAAGCAGAATCTCTGGGTCATAAGGCAGATGTATTTTTATTTTTATTTTTTGAAGAAACTCTTCACTGTGTACCACTGTGGCTGCACTAATCTACATTCCCACCAACAATGCGTGAGCACTCACTTTTCTTCACATCCTCGCCAACACTCGCCCGTGGAATTAATAATGACAGCTGTTCTGACATATGTGCGGTGCTATCTCTGTGGTTTTTGACATTTCTCTGATGATTAGTGACGTCGAGCATTTTTTTTCATACATCGATTGGCCATCTGCATATCCTCTTCAGAGAAGTTTCTATTCAGGTCCTCTACCCATTTTTTAATTGGATTGTTTTTGTTTTTGTTTGGTGTCGGGTAGACCTGGTTCTTTATAAATTTTGGATATTAACCTCTTATCAGTTGTCTCATTGTCAAATATCTTCCCCCATTGAGTAGGTTGTCTATTCATCCTGTGGATGCTTTCCTTTACTGTGCAAAGCCCTTTTAGTTTGACGTAATCCCATTTGTTTATTTTTTCTTTTGTTTCCCCTGCCCAAGGGAATGTATCAGAAAAACAAAAAAATATATATATTTTAATTGTCCTTTGTTGCCAGTATTTTTATGAGGACAAATAAAAATAAAAATAAGAGGCTTAATTACTGCCATTGAAAATAAGTGAAGATACTCCCCCTCTTCTCTTGGAGCATTTACTTGAGAAAATGTGTAAGTGATGTCTGTCCCTTTGAAATGTATATAAATTGTTTTGAAGATAAGGAAGCTTCTCACCAGCTTTAGGATCTAAGGGTGACTTTCTAAAGGACGAGCATCTCTCTGGAATGTATGCATCAAGGAAGGAGAGGCCCTCCCTCCCAGTTCTCTAGGAGGGGAGAAATCAAGTTTCTAATGGACTCCTGGCACCAAGTTATAAACATATTCCCTGTTTGTAAAGATATGGGAAATTCATTTTTACTTTGGATAAAGTCAGTCAATTAACACAGATGGTCACCCCCATTACCAAGTGATTCTAGGGAGAATTAAATATGACAATAGTGCAGTCAAATATTCTTACTTAAGGATTAGTTGTGATTTATCTTGAAACCATGCATGTATATTGGGTTGCATTTCCTTGGCTATATAAAAAAGGTGAAATTTCATTTTATGCTTAGTAGACTACCTATAAGGCAATCATATTCTACATTACATTCTGGTTTCATGATCACGCAATAATAAAATTATTTTCTTTCTTCTACCTTTAGAGAGAGGTTTTCCTGGGTTGGCAGGAAGTATTGTTTTTAATTCTACTTCCCCAGCATGTACTGTCCAGCCTCCCTCCTCCTTCCTTGGAACAGTTCTGTGTGTTTTTTTTCTCTACTCTTTCTCTCTCACTTTGGTATTTGATTTTTCTCTTCTTGATTTTCCATAACTGTTCGTATACTTTTTTCTGCTAACTGCTGTTTTTCAATGAAGGGTAATGCTGAGTAACACAGCTACTTGGCCCAGATTCCCTCTCCATTGTGTAGATGTGTAAGTACATTTCATCTCCACTTGAAAGATGACCGTGAGCTTGGGTAGGTGTGCAAGTATGTCTTTTTCAGGCA
>VMDR010011703.1:0-27976 GCA_007922815.1 Macrotus californicus | reverse complement strand
ATAGGGCATGTGTTAGATTCAAAATAGTATTTAGATTTCTTTGAATACATTGAAAAGGAAAAAACCCTCTTATTTAAAAATATTAATATTTAAAATATGTCAGAAATGATATGCTTTACCATTATTTAATTTTATGATGGAAACTTTTAGGTGAAAATATAAAATTGTATGATAGCCTTCCTAATTTCAAAATATTTTATAAATGAGCAAATGGTTATAGCCTGAAGTTGTAGAGTCTAATGTGACCTGAAATATTGTTCCAGGTCAGGAAGTTCATTAGTACCGGAAATTGTTGCAAACAGCATCAGATGCATAATTAGCTCAAAACCTATTTTTTTTCCTCAATCTCTCAGATTAAGGATCCTTATCTATCGATGGTAGTAAGAGCAGTAGCTTTGCTCCCAGGGTTTTGGTCAACATCAAATGGGACACATTTTTCTCAGTTTTTTCATAAATTACAAACAGTGCCATATAAAGTATAGTTAGTAGTGCTGTTTGCCTTGATGCAGGCACTAACTAGTAACAGGGCTGTTCCCACACTCTTTGTTTTGTGGACGAGATTGCCAGGAACCTGCTTAGGAAGAGATCAAAAGACTAAGTAAGAAATCCTGACAGATGTGCCTCTTCTCACTCATTAAACCCTCCCTAAGGGACAGCTTTAATGGGGACCACTGGTGACTGTGTACTGAGTTGTAAAAGTTCAGGTCTTTGGGGATTTTCATTTTACACAAAGTCATCCAACGAGGGCTTTTAAAAAGGTTACATTGAAATATGTCATCCTTACCCCTCAGTCTTCATGCCTCTGACCTCAGGACATTAATAATAGCTTTTTGAAGGGGCACTTGCTACTCACTAGAGACACTGACAATAGTTCCTTGGAAGTTAAAGCTGATGATTTCTCACTTGGAGGAAGACTGGAGCTTCTATTGGTTGTTGTCCATTTGGTAAATCTAGAGGCTTTTCTTATGCTAATGTGGAGCATACATAAACTTCGTAATCAGGAGCTTTCTGACTAGGGAGATATATTGACATTTCCGCATTATCTGAATTGTGTGTTAAGAGTGGCTTTGTCAAATTAAAATGAATGGCAGGTCAAAGCAAAAAAGACAAGCTCTTTCTTACTCAGATAGATATTAAATGTTCTCTAATTCTGGATCCAAAAAATATTGTCAGTGTGGTTATAGAGATAAGCCTTCTTTATGGGGTTTGAGTAAGAGACGTGGAGCAATGCAAGGTTCAAACTCTCCATTCCAACCAACTTTGCAAAGGCACCTCTTGCCCTTTAGTTTGATGCTTTCCATCATGTTCATGTCCGGGTTAGCTCCTTCCATAGAGCACTGCTTTGTGTAGTGCAGATGGCTCCAACTAGAGCTCATGAGCATCTAATTTTGTTCCTCCCAAATTACTCCTTGAAATGTGATAGACCACTTCATTTCTCTGGTTCTCATTTGTAAACTTCCGATGGTTGGGTCACGTCAATTTTTTTTTTTTTATACCAAGCTGCACACAAGTGATGATCGCAGTTCTGCATGAACCACTCCCTTGGGCAGTGTCTGAGACTCAGAGAAGGCTCAGCACTGATTTCACAAGAGGAAGTCCTCTTCCATGAGCAGAAAGCCCCATTCCCTTTACCATTTGCTTTTTCACTCCAGAAATGTCTGCAGGCGAGACGGATATCATGATAGGTGAACTTGAATGTGCTCTAATTTCAATAATATATCTATTGAGTGTGAAGTGATAGACAAAGGAGACAGATGTCCAATGAGGAGACTGAGGGCCAGAGAAGCAATGGCACTTCCCCAAGGGCATAGAATCTGTGCCAGTTATCTTGTGACTTTTGGCACTGGATCAGCTTTCCAGAGGATGCCCCTCTTCCATGCTTCTGTGACTGGGGAACTGAGTAGTAGCAGAGAAAAATCATGCAGCCAGGCTGATTGGTGCTTCCATGTATGTGTGGATTGTAAGCTCACTTATGCTCCTGGAAGTACCTGGTAGTTTTTCATTATTTGTCTGCCTTTCCTATTCCTTAGAACACCTTATCATAAGAATTTCCCCCATGCAATTCAGTATGTTTTCAAAACACCATTTTTATAAAGGGCTACTTTCTGTTCCATCATATGGTTATTTTATAATGTATTTAAGCAGTCTCTTATTGTTAAGCAAGAAGGTCTCCATAAATAATGTTGCCATGGATACCTTTGTAGTGAATCTTGCACAAATTTCCTAGTATTTCTTTACAATATATTCCTACTTATAGAATTAGTGAGAGTAGAAAACTTAAATATCTGTTACATATTTATATATGTTTATGATATAATACATGTCTACTATAAAGATATTAATAGAGATAAATATCAACTATAATCTTAAGACTCAGAAATTAATGCATTGAACATTTTACAAAACAATCTTTGGAACTGTTTTATGCATGAAATGTCACGAACTTTTCAAAAGTCTCACTATACATCTTGCCAAATTGATGTCCAGGGGAACAAGACAATATACACTCCTACCTGTTGTACTGTAATTAAGTAAATGTGTTGGAAAATATCTCTAATTTTTATTAGAATGTATGTAACTCTAACGGAGTTGATTGTCATTTTGCCTGTTAATTTTAAAATTTCTTATTGTGTGAATTGATTCTCATGTTCTTGTTTTTGTTCCCTTCTTTTTGTGGGGTACATTTGTTTTAAAATCTATAAAAGTACAAAGAAGAAAATAGCAGTCACTCAGCTATGCATCATAGAGAATTAATAATTGTTTTCA
The DNA here is from genome assembly GCA_007922815.1 of Macrotus californicus. Taxonomy (NCBI): domain Eukaryota; kingdom Metazoa; phylum Chordata; class Mammalia; order Chiroptera; family Phyllostomidae; genus Macrotus; species Macrotus californicus. Next base: position 25,210 of record VMDR010011703.1, on the reverse strand, counting down.
TGTTGGTAAAATTTCTTTCTTTTTTTATGTTTATAAGTTGTTTATGTTACACCAGTAGCACATGACTGTTACCGAATAGCAATTGGGGTCCCGCTGGCCGCTGCCACCTCCCTCCAGGCAAAATTCCCAAGGCAAAGGTTTGGTGATAAAGGAAAGGAGTCTTTATTCAGAAACTTCACAATTTTTGAATAACAGCTTTCCACATGTATTAGTTACGTAAGCCTATCAGTTACGGCTAAACTCTAATACTTGAGTTCTCCTATTATTCCCCTGTTAGTTTCAATTATCTTATTTCTATAGGGTTAGTTTACAAACTAAAACAATATCAGATACAAAAGCTACACAATGTTGGAAGAATGGCAGGCTTCTGCCTCAGAGGTTGCCCTCTCTAGAACACCCACAGAATAATCCTGCCACCCTCTGCCAGGCCAGCCTGACCCTGGGCTGTGCCTGGAGCTCCTTCCCATCCAAAATACCGTCTGTTGGGAAATTCAGGCAGCTGCACGATCATCCAAGCATCCTCCAGGAAGAAGAGCCTGAGAAACAGCCAGTGCCAATCCCCCAACTTGAGAGCCTGAGAGTGCTTCTTTTATTTCAACTCTTCTCACCCATAATTCCATGTGCTTTGGAGGCATTCAGCTTCTCAGCCAATCCCTTTCTAGGCTGTTTAGCATCTCCTTGAGCACCTTCCTTCTACCGCTCTTCTCTACTTCCTAGTGATCTGATCGAATCTCCCTGTATCATGAATACATTGTTATGTTTTAATTTAAAAAGCACATTGTACATGAAGCTAGAGTCCCCCCCTTGATTGGACACCCTCAGTTTTTATCTTTTTCCCTATATAAAGAACTAATATGCATTTGAGCCATCTTCTAAAAATCTATCTATCTATCTATCATCTCCCCTGTAGAAAGTACACAATATGGTCTTATTTCTACGTTGTTCTTCAACCCTTTTCTTTTCAGACAGCATGTTTTTTAAATATCCATATTGATAATATTGAGCTACTGGATTCCTTTTCTCTGCTGCATATGCTATCTGGATTCACAGTATATGTACACATAAATTTATCTTTCCTTTCTCTTATTGTTGGACATTTAGTTTGTCTAATTATATAAAAAGGAGTCTCAGTTCTCTAAGGGTCTATGAGAAAGTTTTATTTTTCTCAATAACTACAATAGCAGTGCTGTGTCAAAATCTCTTCTGCCCCCTCCTGCTGGGTAGTGGGATCCCTTAATGATAGCTCATTTGAGTCAGTAAAGTTACTTTCTGAGATTAAACCAGTCTCACTTCAGTTCTTTAAGACTCAGTAATGTACGTTTTATCACTGTAATCTCATCTTTGATTCAAAGCAATATCCCCTTTCTCTTCCTCACCCCTGCAGCCAGACCAGCATGTGGTTGGACTGGGGGCAGAACTGACTGCTGGCGAATCCTCATCCTTCCCTTTGCCCCCATTTCTGTTTTCCCTTCTCTCTCTGGGTGTTGGCCAGGATGAGAGGGAGAGATGAAGCACGTCATCTGTTTAAGCACCCAACCTGGAGATCCTCTCTTGGGTTGGTTGTAAGCACTTTCTCAGCTTGCTGACTTCATTGTGGAAGACGGTAGCTAGCTTTCCACAGAATGGCTCATAGCATTGCTCTGAGACAGCAGCTTCACGGCTTCACTCTGCAGCGTCCCCAGCAAGAGAGCAGGGTTCAATCTCCCTACATCCTGTGGCCCCAGACTCTGGGTGTAGTGCGCCAAGCAGGATTGACTTTGTAGACCTATGGGAATGCGGGATGTGAGTGGACTGTCTGTGCTCCCCAGCTGGCGGGCTACCCTTGTGCGTTCTCTCTCCTTTGTGTTGTTCCCTTTCCTCTGTCACACGGTCTTTCTGGTGACTAAGCAGAAATCTAACCAGAGAGATAAAATGTCAGTCTCCCTTTCTTGCAGACATCTCCCTTCTGTTCCCAATGATTCTGCATGCCCTTCTTTTCCTGGGTATTGGAACTGAAAAAACCTCTCCCCAGAAACTCTTCCTCCCAGTTCTCCTGATATGACCGTGGGGTAGGAGGCGGTATCCTGTGTCAGTTCTACTGAAGTGTGGTCTCCTGTAGCCTCCAGGCTGATGGCTGACCCCCTATGTTGGGCCATTCTCTGTACGTAGAGAATGCGAGGCACTTAATGTCTGTTATTTTTCAGCTGTGTACTTTACAGCATCTTTTAAAAATAATTTCTTCAGTTTAACGCATTTCTGAAATCCTTGCGTGAACCTTCTTGTGCACATGAGTACTTGTGATGGAGGATACCCACAAGAGGTCTTGCTAAGTCATGGAGCATGTACATTTTTGTTTTAATAGGTACTGCCAAATTGCCTTCTAAAGTGACTCTACCGATTTCCACCCCCCACAGCACTGTAGGGGATTATTTCCCCAAACACTCATATTTGATGTTACAGGCTTTTTATCTTATGGATGAAGAGTAGTATCTTCTTTTCTTTTTTAAAAAAGATTTTATTCATTTACTTTTAGAAAGAGGGCAAGGGAGGGAGAAAGAAAGGGAGAGAAACATCAATGTGTGAGAGATACATTGATTGGTTGCCTCTTACACATCCACAACTGGGGACCTGGCCTGCAACCCAGGCATGTGCCCTGACTGGGAATTGAACCAGCAACCCTCTGGTTCACAGGCCAGCACTCAAGCCACTGAGCCACCAATCAGGTTGAGTAGTACCTCATTTTCAATTTACCTTTTGTTGGTTGTTTTTTGAAAGATGAGTATCTGTTCCTCGACTTGCCTCCCTCATTTCCTTGTTACAATGTTTAACTTTTTTATTTAGATGTTTAAATAAATGTTATTTAGATGTTTAAAGAATGTCCAAGCCCTCCATACATTTATAATTGACTAACTAACTAACTAACTAACCAACCTCAATATGCTTTATTTTAACTAAAAATATTTATGACAGCAATGACCTGGTCACCTAGCATTGCCTTCTATGGATGCTTGAATATAGTTGGCTACAGGTGACCATTTAGTTATCTGCACCATCACTGAATTCCTTGGACTACCAATGTGAACGTTTAACAATGGTGGCAGGGTTACCATTAATATCCTTAAGTCTAATCTGATGATACAGCCAGTTCCAAATACCCTTTCTAAAGATTCTGTTGTCCCGGTGTTACTTCTGGTACTAGTAACTCTATCATTCAGGGTACATGAGTATTAGAAAATTATACAGTTATTATACAAATTAGACATTACCCAATTGTGGAAGGAGCTGGAGAGTTGAAAAACTGGTGTGTCCAGCTGTTAGAGGAACACTGTCAAGAGAGGCTGGTGAAGAAGTCTAGGAATGTTATTTGCTCCTTGTGGCACCTGCCTCTGTGGATTTTCAGAAATACCTCCAATAGTAGGCCTGGGGTTACTCTTGGTGAGCAGGTATTTTAATTATCTAATGCTACATAACAAATTATCACAACTTTAGCAGTTTAAAACCACACACATTTACTACTTCATAGTGTCCAGGATCAGGAGTCTGGGTACAGGTTAGCCTGGTCCTCTCCTGAGGGGTCTCATGGGCTGTAGTCAGGGTGCCAGCTAGGGCTGGGATCTCATCTGAGGCATGGGATCTCTTCCCAGCTGACATGATTGTTGGCAGAATTCATTTCATTGCATTTGTAGAACCCATGGAAGCTGTTTTCAAGGCCAGCAGAAATGAACCTCACTGACGTCACTGTCTTTTAAGGGCTCTGATAATTCTGTCAAGCCCAACCAAGATGAGTTTGCTTTAGATTAATGCACATTAGTAGCCTAACTGTGAGAGTGATATCCCTTCTCTTCCCATCCCATCCTATCACAGCTTGCACCACACTCAAGAGAAGGGCATGATGCAAGGAGAGTATGCTGATCAGCAAGCATCATGGGCATTTCCTTAGAGGTCTGCCTACCCTCATTGAGAAAATAGCTGGATGTGGAGTAGAGAAGAGCTTGGACGCACTGGAACCTGCCAGCACGTCTGTATCTGTCATGACTGCTAGCCAGTAACAAACTTCGGAGTGCAAATCACTGCTGCTTAATGGCTTCCTCTAGCAGCTTGGTCTGACTCTAACCCAGAACCTCCCAGGGGAGTAAGTCTGACAAATGTAGTTCCCAGTGTAACCAAGCTGACCATAGAACAATCCAGTACAGCCGGGGTGGAGAAAGTACATTTAATTGCATTGAAAAGGGCACACCTACTTTCCAGAGAATCCTCATATAAAAGAGCAAACCGTAAGTGTTTCGATAGGAAGAAGTCTTCTTCCTGTAGTGTTCACAGAGCAAACCTATGTGAGTTACCTCTTAGGGAAATGAAACCAGCCATTTTCTGTTTGTTCCAAGTACAAAGGATGGTGTTTTCTGCTCTTTTATGACACAGCTAGATTGGAATGAATGTCTTTCTAAAATAGAACTTTTCACAGTTACATTTTATTTTATGCAATTTAAATGAACATTTGATAGTAAGAAAATGAGATTATTTGCAATATTGATTATCTGCCTCTGTCTCCATAGTTCCTTTCTTCAAGGAACTCTGGTGACTTTATCTCTGTTATGCTTATTATCATGTATAAGCAAGGGCAAGCTATAATTATATCATAACTTTGTAATTGGAGAAACAGTGTTTTAGGTAAATGAAGCAACCCATACAATCAGAACAAATTAGAAAATGCCAAAAGATCCAAGGACTCCCAAAGAAATTAGTCTGGATTTGGAAAAAATAAACAAGTTCTTGGTTAGAGAGAAATGCAAAACATTTCACATGGAGCAGAAAAATGTGGACCATGACTCAGGTTTTGCCACAAATCTCCTGTGGACCTTTTCATCAAGTTGCTTTGGCTCCCTGTGATTTATCTCTTTCCTTATCTGAGATCTTTGCCTCCCCAGAGCTGAGGACAGTGCCTGGAACATTATCTGTGCTCAAGGCCCATTGAATTATTCAATAACCCAATCACTTTCTCAATAAATCCATATTTGGAGCAGAATTAATTTTTGGTCAGCCGTGATACATTATGATTCTATTACTATCTCTGATTTTATAATTAATTAGATTTTCATTGACCTCGGTGATTTGTTTTTCAGTACTCGTACAAAAGACACGACTTTTCCATTGAAGCTATCAGCTCGATGCTACTTTGTACCCTAGAATTCCTTATGTTTTGAGAGATTGTGCAGACTATGGTAATCCCTAGGTATCAGATTGATTCTATGCTTATTGGGCCAAACGCCAACCTGAAGAAGCTTCCATTATTGGCTTTTTCTATTCCTGCTCCTGGGTGGTTTTACAAAGTCAAAGAACCATGCCATCTCAGCTCCCCATAGATGGCTCTTAACATGGTCCTCTTGGCTGCTTGATAACCATGTTATTCTCTCGTGATTGTACTCACCTTCATTAGAGCAGCTCTTCCAAAGATTCTATTGCAATATGTCCACACATCTGCCATTCACATGCCATTAAACCTTCCCTTCTCTACTTATTTTTCTCATCATTCTGCTTAAATCAGCTCTACCGCCTCATTGTGATGAAAAAAGAGGTTCTATGGAAAGCAATCTCACCGGTTGATCTGTTCATAAATTTCTAACTGGGCAGGTCCAATTGGGTAGTTATGCCCCAGGCATATAACTTCTTTAGTAAAAGATTTGTCTTTGCCTTAAATAAGCCCTGTTTCTGTGAAGCTAGGTTAACACACCTTTCAAATAAGCCCTAACCATCCTCAAGAGAGCACATGGTCTTATTAATCTGACCCCTACCTTGTTCTCTCCCACCTCCATGTGATCTTCCCTATGTTCCCTCCTTAACTTCAAATGCATAAAAGAAACTGTAAACTGTTATTATTTTTTTAAAAAAATATTTTATTGATTATGCTATTACAATTGTCCCATCTTCCCCCCCTCCCCTCTGCCCTGCACCATTCCCCCTCTTTAGTTCATGTCCATGGGTCATATGTATGAGTTCTTTGGCTTCTACATTTCCTATACTATTCTTAACCTCCCCCTGTCTATCTTCTACCTACCATTTATGCTTCTTATTCCCTGTTATTCTCCGAAGCTTTTATTGACTCCGTTGAGATCTTGCTTCCAGATGTATTCTTTTTTTGGCTAAAGTAAATGTTTATAAAAGATCTCCATAGGTTTGGACATTCTTATGTTGATATAACTAAAATTGATTTCTTCCTTCTCAATTTTCTTTTTTCTCCTCTCACTTTCTCAGCTTCAATATCAACATTGAATGCAAATGATTCTCACATCTGAGTCCTAAATGAAGACTTATTTTCTAATTTTGAATCCTACATTTCCACTTACTGACTAGATATTTTACCTAAATGTTCTGCCATGTCTTTCAAATCAACTGAAAATCAATGTTTTAAACTGACATGGTCAGTTATTCTCTGTTTTTCTTCCACTTATGCAAATGGACTTCTTACTCTTTCTATCACTCAGGGTTGAAAACTTGGTGTCTCTTTTCTGGGTCCCTCCATTTCAAAATGTGGTCAAGTTCTGTTACTTCTTGCTTGACTCAAGGTGGTTCTGATGTGAGGCATTTTGGGGCCACTCTATCATGAAATATGGAAGATTGAGGGAAGGTGGGGCTAAGTAGAGCCAGACTTCAAGCATCTGATCTCGCTCTTGTGGGTTGGCTGCATTGGAAAAAGCCCTGTAGACTCTATGGTTCCTATAGGAGTCTTACAGATCCTATGGTCCTATTCCATATTGCTATAGAATGTGATGAACTCAGGCTCATGGAGATCAGTGTTGATACCCAAATGTCTAACTAGAAAGCAGGATAATTCTGAGGGCATAAGCCATACTTGAAATCAACCACAAAGCAGTGAGGGCACAATCTCAGAACTCCCTTGTGAAAGGGAGTGGCCTAGCTCTATGGGACCAGGGCTCTGCTGATGCATATTAACCTTGTTAATTTCCTGAAGTGCAGCTTCCATTATTTCTACTGCATGCTCAGAAATTTTCAGGGGCTTCACATTTTCAACTAATTGGTAATCCAATCTTTTTATCAAGCTTTTAAAGTTCTCATTATTCTGGTACCAGCATCCCTTTTCTGACTAACTAACTGTTCACACTCCATAAACTGAACCTTGGATTACTTCCCAGCACCTACTGCAGACAATAAACAAACACAAATAGTCAAGTAAGACAAATGGTGATTGACATTGGAGGGAAAATGAAGTTAGTTTAGGTTAGTGATTTTCAACCAGTGTGCCGCAAGAATTTCTAAAACACGCAACTGGACTATTTAGTCTGGGGCACTAACCTCTTTTCCTTTAGACTGTCAAATAAAAAAATGACAACAGCCAGCACAATAGCCATTGGTGTGAATGAATCAAAATTATACCTATTTTTTTGTCAGATCAGCAAAAACTATATTTTTGGGGGGTGCCGCAGAACTTCAGTGCTTGGTTTAGGTGTGCTATGAGATGAAAAAGGTCAGAAATCGCTGGTTTAGGTGATGGAGAATGAGATGCGTTGGCGTGTGTACATGCCAATGGATAGTGGTCAGGGAAAGCCGCTATGGTAAGGTAGCAGTTAATAAGAGACCTAGAAGAAGCAAGCCATAAAAATATGCCAGGGAGGGGTGATCCAGGCAGGGGGAACTGCAGGGCAAATCCTCTGTGGTAGAAGTGTGTGTGGTGTGCTCCAGGGGCACAAAGGAGGCCAGGAAAGCGAGGCTACAGTGAGTGAGGAGAAGGGGCGCTAGGTCTTGTTGGTGATCCTACGTCCTAGTTTCTCAGCACCCCTAATTTATGCTTGTCTCCCCAGAAAATTTTTAAATAATGCCTCTTTTCATGCTCTAACATGTTCTGGTTTAGATAATGCCTGCATTTGTATAGTGTTCCTTGGGGAGCACGGGGTGTTTAAGTTGTAAGATCATATCAGGTGATTCATTCATTGTTTCCACAAATGCTTATAAAGCATTTACTATGTTTTTATTATCTGTAGACACAAAGACGATTAAGAATTGGTTACAGTCTTCAAGGAAATTGTAGTATATATGACAATCAAAGAAAATGAATACAATATATTAGGGATGATAATTGCATATAAAAAGTACAGAATTCATACAGGGGGGTTGACTGTTCTGGAGGTTTTCGAGTGTTCTAGTAAAAGGCTTCATGCCCATGATTACATGCCTATGGAATTTTACAGGACAAATGAGACAGACAGACAAAGAGGGAGCAAATACTGAGTCAATGAGAAGAAATAGTCTGTTTTATTTAAGGATCAGTGAGTGGGTTATACTCTGAGAACTTCACATGGCAGAATGGGGGAGAGGGGGTGAGGTGATCTGTGGGAGATAAGGCAGAAGAGAGAGGCAGGGGCCAGCACTTAAAGGTTTGTTTTTGTAATTCCAGGGAATTTGGATTTTATTATCTAGTCAACAGAGAAATGCAGAACTGAAACTGGAAAGACACAGTCGATCGGGCTGCCTGTCACTCCCAAACTCAAAAAGCAGAGTCAGAGATTGAATCTTTATTCAGATGGCTGGCGACTGAGAAGATGGCAGGTTCATACCCTAACAGACCATCTTACATTTTCTTTCCACGCCAGACTTTTATAACAGAGAACAAAGTACGGTGAGGGGTTTTGAAATTCAGAGAAAATTAGATTAAAAATTGCAGTATTCTCGCCCTGGGCAGCTAGCTGTTCCCAGGGGCGGGTGGTCCCATCACTCCTTGGAACACAAAGGCCAGGATGCCTCCACTTGTCCCCAGGCAGCGATCTTGAGCTGTGCCCCAGGAGGTCAGCTGTCCTTCCCAGGAGGTCAGCTGTCCCTCCCAGGAGGTTGGCTGTCCCTCCCAGGAGCCAGGATGGGCCTTATCTGTAGTTTCTGAAACAAAAGCTTTAACATATGCATTATTTACTGGGCTTATAACTCTTTACCTTAAACTAAAATTTTTCAACTCTTGAGTCCTCTATCAGAAGACTGCCCTGGTCTTTAGCAAAATGATAGAATCATATTACATTTTTAACATTATTCTAGGCCATCTTAAATGGATTGTATGAGTGAAGTCAATAAAGTAAGTTAGAGAACCGTTGTTATAATTCAAACGAGAGATATGTGTGAGAGACATATCTGAGAGTACAATGCCTGATATATAGTAGATACTAATGTGATGATTTCTCTTCTTGCTGACAATTCATGGTTAGTAATGGAAGACGATATTATCACCATTTTACAACCTGAAGAATTGTTGTTCAAGTGAGTTTCCCTAAGGGGACTCAGGTTGTAAATGAGGGCCACAGCTGCTACTTTTGTGCTTTTGCTTTCAGATTCAGCACTCTTTCAATGTGGAAGAACTTTGAGGATACAAATGAGAGCAGCAAGTTTTTAAGTAAATAGAATATATATTATCGGTACATGGCCTTCAAGGGCCCAAGAATGAGTCAGATCCTTCTTTAATCAAGACCCATCTCTACTGTTCATTTATTGCACGAACCTTTGGGGAGTTTATTATAATCACACACTGGGGAGACAGTGAAAAAAGAGACAAAACCTTGCTCTTGAGCTTAAATTCTGGTGGATGAGTGAGTCAATGAACAAGCAAGTGAATAAGTGGATTATAGAATTATAAGCAGTGATAAAATAATGGTAAATTAATAGAAAGCTAAGGTACAGAACATGATGGGGAGTCTATGTTAGATAAGGTGATCAGGAAAGACCCTCCTGGGGAAGTGACATTTGAGTTGATACCTGACTGGTATGAAGGAACAAGCTGTGTGAAGATGTAGAAAAAGATCATTTCAAGGTAGCAGGACCAACAAGATAAACAGTTATCAAAGATGAAGGCCCTGAGGCAAATTCTTACAAAGTTAAGGATCAGGAAGATGGCCAAGGTGGGTGGTGCTGATTGAATACTTGAGAAACTAAGGGCTCACTGATAAAAGTTTACATTTTAGTATAGTTTTTAGGTTTTGTTTTTTCTTTTCTCATGAGTGACTGTTTGTGTAGTGATGCTATCTACTAAAAAGACATGGATGAAGCTTCAGGGTAAAAATCAAGATGTGATAAGGTTGAGATGTCTACCGGAAACCCAGGTAGAGACACTGAGCTACTGATTCTTTGTGGAGGGCTCAGGGGAGAGGACAATGACAGGAGTGAGAATACAGGCATTATCAGCACACAAAGGTCTGTAAAGCTGGGGAGTCAGATGAGATCATCTAGAGAATGAGCATATACAGGGAAAAGAGGGTAAAAAAACAGCTTTTACAAAATGTGCATTTGGAAGAGAAGAGTTCCTGGCAATAGAAATTGAGAAATGGCTTATAAGGAAGGAGAAACACCAGAAGAAAGTGGTTTCCCAAAAGCCAAGTGACTGAAGGTTTTTAAAAGAGAGGAAATAGTCAACTACGTTCCACAATACCAAGGTCAAATAAAATGAGGACGAGCATTATCCAATGGATTTGGGAAGATGAAGGCTATTAGTGACCTTGACGAATGTGGGTTTTGCAGAGTGAGAGGAAGGGAGGCTGAATGGATGTAATTTAAGAGAGAAAAGGAAGTGAGTAGCACTATGGTAACTCATACTGTGTCTGGGAGTTTCCCATGGGGGAAAGCTGGGAAATAGTGCTGCAGCTAGAATAGGTAACAGGGTGCTGTGGGGGTCTAAAATGACAATCACTGCAGGCTGTTTGATAATGAGAATGACTGAGCAGAGAGAGGAAATGATACTGCCAGAGAGTATGAGCAGGGAGCAGGAGAACACTCGTCAGATGAACACCAACTGGCACAACTAGGGAGTCTTATAGCAACCATATTGAGGCGACAGCCATGACCAGCTAGTATTTACTGCACACACATTGTGTACAGGCACTCCACGAAACCTCTTCCCCATGTAACACTTAACACTCAACTCCGTGGTGGTGGTATCATTATTTCTTCCAGTTGACAGGCGAGGAAAGTGTGTCTTAGTGGTAGCACCTCATTTAAAACCTGGATCCACCAGCTTATGCATTTAATTGTGCTAAGGAAATGGGCCAGGACCTCTGTCCAGCTCAATGAGGTCTAGATGACCGAGGATGATGAGGTATTTCTTATTCCTTAGAGTTGCCTGGAATTTTTATTAAAATTACCAGGTGTACAGCTTTGGTTAGTACCATATTCCTGTAACCTGACTGTGCCCAGTAATTTAACCTAAAAGCCGCTGTTTCACAGAAGTTGTCCTGAGGACAGTTTCCTTGAGCATGCAGCATGCAGCATGCAGCAGGATTTTTACCAATTTGCTAGAAATTTCTCAATTCAATTAAAAAAAAAAAACTTTGTTACATTTAAACCAAACATTATCCTAGCTGGTGGGCATATACAGGGGTGAGTAAAAGTAGGTCTACAGTTGTGAGTACACAAAACACAGAACTTATTCTTGTATTATACACTAATTATTGTATTCATTGCTATTATTATTAACCCACTTTTGCCCACCTCTGTATTGAAGAACAAGGTAAAATTTCTGTCCCCAAATGTTCAAAGGAAGAGGCAGATTCAGTTGAATAGTGTCTTCTTTAGGTTGTTTCTGTCAATTGAATTGAACTGGGCTCTTTTAGGTCCCTACTTCATTCCCTGCACAACACACTATACTGAGGCCTTGCATTTGGGGAAAAGAGAGAAGGGAAGCAGACAACCAGTAACTGAAAACTTTTTAAGAGGAAAATGAGGGTTGAATGATTGCTTAATTGATTTTCTACCTCATTCCAAAAAGAATTTGAGGAAGTTTGCGAAGATACAGGATATGAGTTACTATAATTAAAGACAGCCATTAGGGAAAAGGAAAATAACTTCTGGTCAATAGGACTGAATCACTCTTATAAATTTTGAAGATATAGCCAGAGGTAGGGAAATAATTCTCATGCAAATACCGAGCAGATGTTCTAATTGGATAGAAATGGAATAATTATGTTAATCTGTCTTTTAAAAAAAATCAGACAAGGCTTTGTGTTCTTTGTATGGATTCAAAATTAAAATACATCTGTATTATTTGACCCTTGCCTCAATCTCCCCCTTTCAGGACAAAACTACCCTCTGGGGTTGCCTTCACGAAGCACAGGTTTCTCTCCTGAAGGTCAGGTGGGCAGAGCCAGAGGTCTCCTTCCGCCATTCACATGTGCCCCACCTGGCTATTGGGCAGATGTTCTTCCGCAGGGCACAAAAATTGTCCAACATTAAGTTTTAATTGCACCTCCATAATTGTTGTTTAAGTGTTGGCATTCATTTTATGAGCTGACTTTGCTATGCTCATCAGTGCTCAATTCAACCCAGAACAAACAAATAAACAATAACAACAACAAGAAAAACAGAACCACTGTATTTATAGCCGCGATGAAAATAGTACCACAAATCACAAGTGGGACTGACTAATTGCTTGCTGTCCAACCTAGGACTCACACAGGCTTCCTCCTTGCACAGCGTTCACCTCTGTAAACAGAACCCACGCTGGTTTGTTTTAGAATCAGTATGATTCGAGAAGGCACTGGGGTTCTGTCAGTAAGCAACAACCAGAATACCACGTGTCCTTTGAATGGGATTATGCTTTGAAGAGATTGCTTTTCTGCTGCTTCAGGAAATGGGGAGAATGAAACTGGAAACTTTTATTCCCAGGGGTGGAAGGTAGGAGCCAGTTGTCCAAAGCCTCAGATGCTTTACTTCAAACTATTATTTTGGGAAATAATAATAAAAAACAATGCCAAACTGTCAAGAATGCGAATAATCAAAGCACAAGAGATGCAGGTTAAGGGACTGAAGCAGGTTTTGGCTTTGGAGTCAAAGGGTTTGCCTTTGGAATCAAGGGGTTTGGCTCTGGTATGGACTTGGCAAGGGCATGGATGTAACCAACACTGGTCTGTGAGTTAGGGCAGCCCCATGTCTTATCTGCATCTCAGATTCTTCTGCAGCAAAGTGTGTTAATAATTCATATACTATAAACTCATTCATTCTAAGAATTAATTGAAAGATACATTTGAATGTTTTATAGATGATTGAGTGAAATCACGAGGAAAAGTGTCTTACAATAATGTCTCTGTACGTATTTGATGTGTATTTCAGCATCAGTCAATACTTTCTAGGCTTTTCTGAACTCCTTATTTCAATTTTTGACATAGAAAGAAGTGGACGTTTGAATCCTACGGCTTAGAATAAACAGAAATTTCTGCTGTTGTGGCTCCAGATTTATTATTCAATACTTTATGGATTTGCTATGGTCTTAAAGGTAGAGATATGTGATTAGTGTTAAATGCCAACCCCAAAGACAGTTGTTTTCAAGCCGTTTTCTTGTTGGTTGACAGGACCCAGTTTTTCACGGGGGCATTCATTTCAGCTTCAGGTCCTCTAATACAATAACTAAAGCTCTGCTCCTGCAAGAGAACTTCCTCTGCACTCAAGTACATTATTGGAATTTAGAACCAATCCAATAACGGGTCAGAAAAATATTAGATACATCCCTAATTGCCCTAGTGCAGGTTACAACTTGTCATCTTGATAGAAAGCCTAGGAGGCAGGGGCGGACGACAGAACTTTATTTACAAATGTGCTTATTGCTGTGATTGCTGCCCCAGTTTTAGAGCTGATGTAAGTCCTGGTCTTAGGCTACTAAAAAGTGACAGCTCTTTTTTTTTAGTAGAGTAGGCGTGCATAGAGTAGTTTCCCCACCCTCGATTTCCAATTCCACATGGTCTGTTTCCTGGGCGATTTTCAACAGTTTGTGAACTCTGTCCTCATCAGACTGTAGTTTCATCCTTTTCAAGGCGATTCTGGCAAGCTCAGATCTGGCACATGCTTAGCCCTCAACAGTAATATCTCAGCAATATAAATTCTAGGGGAGCAAAAGTAGAAACAAAAAGTCCAGTTAGGAGGTGATTGTAATTATCCAAAAATCTATGGCAGAGCTTCCAAATTTTAATGTGTAGAGGAGTCATAGAGAAACTTGTCAAAATGCAGATTCTAATGCAGTGAAGCTTACAATTCTGCATTTCTATGAGCTCCCAGGTGATGCTGACACTGTGGGTTCATGAAACACTCTTTGAACAGCAAGGTGTGTGTGCACCTTGTTTCAACCTCTAAGCTTCTCTCCTTTGACTTGACACACCTTAGTGCAGTGGCTGTCGACTTGGGCTGTATATTACTTCCAACTAGAGAGTATTAAAAAGTACTGATGTCTGACCTTACAGCTCAGAAATTCTGATTTAATTATTTTGGTAGAAAGCCCAGATATCCATATATTTAAAAAGCTCTCGAGATAAATCTAGTGTGCAGTCAAGATGGAGGCGTCTGGCTTTGGTTTCTTGAGCTTGATCCCAGCTCCGCCCTTTGATGCTACTTTCAGGTCTGTGCTGGCTCCATACTTCGCAGCATGGGGAACAGTTACCCTGTTTCACTGCCCCATCCTCCTGGATCTGAGTACTGAGCTATGGCCCTGACTCGCCCTGCAGAGAAACAACAATAGATGGTCACCCTCTATTTGCTGGGTGTCCTCAGCTCTTGGTGGTTCCACAGCATATTGGTTATTTTATTTTCCCACAGCTTGTTTGTATGTTCATGTCTCTCCCATTCAGCTACTCCAGGATAAGGACTGTGTCATATCTGTGTTCATTTTACCAGGCCCTATAGTGCCTGGCACGGACTGCACATTTTGTACAGATGTGGAGAATAAATACAACTAATTGATGCAGTGTGCTTAGTGGGCTCCCGGAAGATCTCCTTAAAATTCTTTAATGAGGCATTCATGGGTGGAATGTGGATGGTGTACATAGCTGCCTCCACTTCCCAAATGGATATAAGCTAAAGCAAACATCAGATAACAATCTGACTTTCTGCGTGTTCACGTAGAATCGTCCTACTAAAAATTCCAGGATAATATTACTCACATCATAATTTCTAACCCTCATTTATAAAGCTGATTGTTATATTACTGGGTACTTTTCAAAAGTAAAAATGTGTGTTTATATGTAAAAGTGTGTATGTGCTTATATATATGTATGTGCTTATATATATATATATATATGTGTGTAGTTTGTATATACAACTAATAGTATATATAAAATATGTGTGTATACACCCTAACACACAGCACATGCTATTATAGCTCCCTAGTTTACTGGCAAGGTAATCCTGGCATGGAGAGTTTGTATAGTTTGGCTTGAATCACATAGCTCGTCAGTGGGAGAGCTGGGACTTAAACCAGGCAGTTTGGGTCCAGAGATCATGCCCGTAAATACTGCCCTATGTGTCCCTGCCTGCCACAGATGGTGGACCAGTTGTGAAGCAAGAGAGGCCATCACACTTATTTTAATGACTACTCCTTTTTTTTTACTATTTGTTTTTGATTTTTACTGGTTACATCTCACATTATGCTCAAAACCAGCTTAAATTTTAATTTTTGAATGCTAATAAATCCTTAAATTATTCCCCTTTGTATACTCATTCACTCCCTACAATCTGGACCTTCCCTATCAACTTCCAAATACCCTTGAATGATTCCAACCACCGAAGTAAAAGGATCATTATGTAATGTGTAGAGGTGCTAATTACCACTATAATGGCAATGATACTACAATATATAAATGTATCAAATTAACACATTATACACCTTAAATTTACACTATATGTCAAAATATATTTCAATAAAAAATAAGAAATAAAAAAATACACTTGAAGCTCCACAATAAAAATAATATTAACATTAATAGTCATAATAACAAATAAACCTTCTCTCAAATTTATATTTCTCTTCAGTTGCCACCCCCTCTCCCCTTCTCTTTGTCATAGTGGTTTCCTTTATAGAAGTCTTCCTTTGCCCCTGATTTAATCCTCAGCCCAGTGTAGCCTGACACCTGTCCTCACCGAGTCCTCAGAAACAGTTCTTACTTGGCCACTCACGATCTGTGTACCGTGAAACTCCTCCAACCTCATTAATTTTCAGGCTGCACACTACTTGGTCTTGCAGTAGATCCTGACAGTGTTAGACATTTTCTTAAAATGTTCTTTTCCTTGACTTCCACGATGCTACACGGCTCTGTTTTTCTTCTGCTTCTCTGGTTGCTTATTGGTCTCCTTTGCAGACTCATCCTGATCTGGGTGGCAATCACATGACAAAATTTCTAAAGCTTCTCTGCTTGGCCCCCTTCCTTCTCTCTCAGTGCTGCCTCTGTAGATGATACTCTCCACCCTAATGTTTGCCACTATATGCGAGTTAGACATCCCTTGTGAGCTCTCAATAGTCTACTTGGCTTATAATTTTGGAGATCTCGGGAGTCCATCAAAATGAGCAGAACCAATTATTTTCCCCACCTGCCCTCTGAGTCCCCTACCTAATTATCTTCCTGGGTTTTCTGTCTCAGTGAATGGTCCCCTCTTCTGCCTAGTTATGCCTCCCACACATCCACAAGTCATCTCTGACATCCTTCTTTCTCTCATTCCTTTTCTCCAACCATTGATTATACCTCTTGGGTACATTGACTATCGTTAAAACAATTTTAATGCCTTAGGACAATTTGGGGCCATTGGATTTTTTTCTCTCCATTTTCCAGGTGTCAAATGATTACTCACGCCTGCCTAGTTTTTCTGAGGCCCTAAAATGGTGTTTACTCGAACCCTGAACTCTTAATTTTCTTGAGTACTTTTAAAATTCTAAGTTCCACAAAGCCATATCAGTCATCTAAATGTTGACACTGACCCTTCAAAGTCACTGTTTTTCTCACTACATAATTCAATTTTCTCTCTAAAGCTCAGCCCAGATTCTGTACAAAGTATTCCCTCCTCCAGCTGATGAGCTTGCTCTGGGGGAGAGAGAACAGAGACCGGGTCTTTTTTCTCCGTTTCAGCACTCTCATTAGGTCCACATTTTGTTTTATTGACAAGTCCTGGAGTCTGCCTTCCCCTTTTCTATTTGTGGAGGTTTCTGAGGGTATTTAATGATTTGTCAAGCATTTCCATCTTTCCAGTTGATTCTCCCCTTCTCTCCCCTGCTTGGCACACACAGTATGCAGACCCACACATCTCTGAGAGCAGATTTCTTGCCGCCTCTTACCTGAGTGGAAACAGATGCTCACTGCAGAATTCAGCTTCACATGGATGCACGTGGAATAATCATCCTTCTGAAGACAGGCTCCCCATGGTAAGAGAGCAGAGCACATTCAGACGAGAGCTGAATAAATGAAAATGAGGAGTGCAGCAGAGAGGGGGCCGCAGAGTGACAGGATGAACACCATTGAATGTTGGAGTATCAATGCTGCAAGTAACTTAGATCATCTAGCTCGGCTTTTTTTTTGTTTTACAGATGAGAAAACTGAGGCTTAGAGGGTTGAGATAATTTGCTTCTGTAGCAAAACCAGCTTTTGCAGGGGCAAGAATCTCCTGCCATCTAGATCTATCCATGGAGACCAGCTGATAGGCTCCTAAGACATCATCTACTTCTCTGGTTGAATGTTGCCTATCCTATTGATAATAATCACTTTCCTTTCCTGGCCCTCTGCCCCTCCCCCCTCCCTGATTCTCCCTATTCCCTCTCTTCCTCTCTTGGGGAATTAGTACAAGAAAAAATTCTAAAGTGTAACAAGTGGAGTTATCTTTCCTATGCATGTTTCATAGAAAATTTTAGAAGCTATTTTTGTTCCTCTTCTTGATACACAAAAACAAAAAGGGTCATCTTGCATATTTAAATATCTCTATTTCTACTGGTTAAATTTTTCTATGTAGCCTCGAACCAGTTTTCTCCAGGTATTGGGCGTTGGGTTGTAAGAGGTGGAGCAAGGCAGCATTGAACTAGTCATAATGAAAGGAGGTGGGAAATACAGGATATTGTGAGTAGCATTTGGGAATAAATAAGACATCTCTGTGGTCACCCAATAGTGGTGATTTGTTATTATATGTATGAAATTACCAAAATATGGAAGAGAGAATGTGGACCTGTGGTAGTAGAAGCTCAATTTCTAACCCCCAGGGTTAGATGCTGTTTTCCCACTGTCATCCCCCCATCTATTTTCCCTTTAACATTGGACTAAAAAAGCTAAGGGAAATGTCTCTGTACATTGTGAAAGGTGCCATCTTTATGTGAATATTTATTTTAGGCTTATGGTATACCAACAATTTTTATAAATGCCTGACCCCTTCAAAAAAAAGGTAATCAAAATAGACATAGTCTATTCTACATTTTGCTTATATTTTAATGTATAGAAATAGGTCTCAGCCTCTCTCTGGCCCTTAGGGATTATTCTGGCTGCTGGGTCACCCAGTTTAGGAATATAATAGGAGCTCAATAGATGGCAGAATTATATTGAATAGTTGAGTTTACTAATTTTTGGTTATTTCCTGAAAACATCCTTTACCTGTGTACCTGATTCTGACCCCTATCCATCCTCCCCTATTTTTCCTGATCTGTTGAAGTGCCCCCACCTGTACTCTGCCTGTTATGACATCAGTATCCCCTGTAACCACAACTGATGCCATCCATCCATTGGCTAAACTGTCTCTTGTTCTCTGTCTCTGGGTATTCTGAACAAAGTGCTTTTTCTTTTGGACTGGATGTCGTCCCCTAATAAGCTGTAGATTTTTCCCTTTTCCTTCTTTAACACCTGCCCTGTCCTGTAGACATGTCTAAGTCAATCTCATGCCTTTTCCAGTGTGGTAGACTACCATGGCAAGTCCAATCATGAGCTAGGGCACTCCTTGATTGCCAAGACATGTAATTACCCTTCATCCTGATTCATTGGCTTTGACTCCCTTTTGCAACAGTCAAGGGTTTGCCTTCCATGTGATTGATTCTAGCTCCCATCCTGGCTCCTCCCAGGGCCAAGCCCTTGGTTCAGCCCTTTTGATGATTTAGGATATTATGGCAGGTCTACAACTATAGAGATGAGCTAATTGGCAATTTCTTATTTTCTAGGTAAACCATATTGTCAAATTTTGGCCCAAGTCACTCACACTAAATGCTCAATCATTTCAAAGGTCTTTTCATATATTTGTCTTAAAACATCAATAATGACAATAATCAAACATTTCTCAACTAGTTGGACCACATGTTATTTATGTGGATGAAACACATTTTAATGATGAGGTTGATCCTGATCAACTCTAAAACAAAGAGAAGAAGACATTCTAACAGGAGTGATTGTCTCACTGGCAGCATGTATGAGACTCTGAAGAGGTCAGGCACTAGTGCAGCTCCCCGAGCACTCAGTCACACCCCTTTCACTCTGCATGGGCAGCCCTACCCCCAGCCCTGTTGCTTTAACTGTCCATAGTCAGAGCAGTGTCTGGGTGGGGTGCTCTGCCTTTGTCTCAATACCCTACTGACTCCACCCTTTTTCCTGGTATGGCAGCGTTTGTGCATACAGAGCCAAACTTTGCTAGTTCTGTACTCGCTCTGCTGACATAGCCACACTCCACTCACTGCACAGGAGGGCAGCCCTGTGTGTGGGTACTGCAAAGTGTACTGGCTCCCCACTTCCTTTGGGTGGGGCAGTCTCATGTGCATGTGCAGCATGCCCCATGAGCTCTGCACTTTCTGTGGATGGGGCCGTCCTGCAGCATTTTGCCAGCTCCACATTCTCTAGGAGGGGCAGCTGGTCCTGTGAATGTGACCTTATTTGAAAACAGGATCTTTGCAGATGTAATTACCTTGTTAAAGATCTTGAGATGAGATCATCCTGGATTAAACAGATGGGAAACGTGTCCTTCTAAAAGACAGAAGAGGAGATTACAGAAGAGAAGAGAGACATGGACGGAGAGGAGCATGTGAAGACAGAAGCGGATTGAAACTATGCTGCTACATGGAAGAGGCAAGAAGGGCCTCCCCTAGAGCCTTCAGAGGGGGCCTCATTGGCATCTTGATTTTGGACTTCTGGCTGCGAACAACCATGAGGGAATAAATTTGTGTTAAGTCACTCAGTTTGTGGTAATTTGTACAGCAGCCCTAGGAAACTAATGCAGTGTCTCAATGAAAATCTCTCTCAAATGTTTTTGTTCTTTGCTCCTGCCAAAGGGATGCTGACCCTTTAACATTCTCCCAAACATGCAAGGGTGTTAGGCATGAACTGAAATGAATTCACACTTTACTATTCCTCTGGGAAGTTCTCAATCCCTGTAGTAAATTCAGCCAATGAGGATTTCAGCACCTAGTTGGGGAGGAGCAAGACATCCCAGGGTGTACTCCTGCAGCATACTTTCTGACTTAGCTATCAATCAAAGCACCCCGTGGAATGCTCTGTCTATAAGACTGCTGCCAATATTTTTGGGCGTGAGAGCAGAGTGGGCCTGTCTGGTTTGGATTTCACAGTTGGGTGCATCTTTAATTATTGGGGAATGACAACACTGTCAATATGTGCCCCTTTTCCCCTGACGACCAGATAATGTAGTTGGAGTTGTTAGTTCCCCAGATGTGATGTGACTTCGTACATTGTGGCATGAAATGGAAACAACATCTATTGCAAGAGCCAACATTGTTTCTTAACAGGCATTGCAATTACCCAGGCAGAGTGTTTTCCTGCTGGGAAAATTCAGGCATGGAACCATAAAATACTGTCTCCTCCTTCTCTCCCGTGTGCTTTCTTAACTCACGGTCCTAAACAAACCACCCTCCAAATAGCATGTTTATGTAAGTGCCCACAACTCTTAATGATGGTGAGTGCCTTTTTAATAAGGGAGGCCTTGGATTAGAAGAACTTGGCAGAGGACTACGGAAGGCTGGGTTTAAGCCAAGCTTGAGAAAAAAAGTTAGGCTCTGGAATGGATGCAACTGTCCAGGAGCTCAAACAGTTAAATGCAGAACATCAGGGAAACGGTCTTACTTTCAGCTTGACGATCTCTTGAATAGTAAGTAAACTTCTCAGGCTTTCCATTGAGATACTTTCATGCTGCCATTCTCAGATTCAGGTCCAACCAATATCAATAAGGATCTATAATCTCCCAGACAATGTTAGGTGATTCCTATACTTGATTTGATTAAATCCTGAAAATAACGGTGGAAGAGCAGGAATTATTCAGGTGGAGTAGAAATTAAGGGTCAGGAAAATTACCTGTCCCAAATTACAGCCTGAATAAACCTCAGGGCTAGGAATTTCAGCCCTGGTCTTTAGGTCCAAATTTATATATTACCCCTTTCTTTTTGTTTACAAAATTTAATTGGTTAAGAATTTTTTAACACAACTTACAGACCTTTGTGTATAAGTGTGGGTGTTCTCAGTAGTGTTATTTCACACCATTTACCATGACATCACTGCAGAGAATAAGCACTTCGGAGCAAGTTAGAGTAGAAGATCATTATGTATAGAGAGGCTTAATTTTATTTAAAAAATCGCCCTTCAAACTGCAAGCATTTAATTTTTAATGTGCTAATTTTAATTAAGTTTAATTAATGCTGCTGAGCTTGGTAAACTTAAAGAACTTCAAATGACACCCGAGAAGCCCTGAAACATCTTTCTTACTTGTTGAACTTGCCTTTTGGCTGAATCTCAAGTCATGCCTCCCCAGAAATTGCTTACTCTTTGCTCTTTCTAAGTCTATGCTATCCTTTATCCATTTGTGATATGAAATCCAAGTTTTAATTGAATCTTTGTCCAATACTTTATCAGAGAGAGAGAAAGGGAGGGGGGAGAGAGAGAAGCTCTGTGATCGATCATTATCTTACAACTGTAGTACAACTGTGTTCTGCGTCTTGCCTCTCTTTGTTAACAGTCAGGGTGTCCCATTTTGAAGGTTTGCTGTGCTTCATTGTTCACTTTGCTGCTTGCATCACCACTGGTGCTTTAGGGATGAAGGAATTTCATTACAGTAGTCTGAACAGACTTAGGCAGGCAGGAAGACAGAGGTTGTGCAAACCCTGGAGAAACGGTGAGGTGAAGGCTCTCTCCCCACTCCTACCTGTGAAAATCAGTGTTGTGGGAAAAGACCTGGAAGCTTGGTGTCCAATCCTCCAGCGTTTCCAGGCTCTGTTTCTCTATTCTGAGAAAATGCAGCCTAGATATCACAGATATCCTTTAAAACTCTAGAAGGAGGTAGGGTAGCTTTCAGATTTAAGGGGGCAGAAACAATCTGTCAGAGCCACAGAACTGTAGAACTTTCCAGACTGAAGACTCTAGAGAACTCTGAAGCTTTAACTTCAGTTGTTGGAACAGTTCTGCACATTTTTTTGAGGCTGACTCACACCCTTGACTAAGCCTCTTAGGGTTTCCTGGCCTCCAGGTGACTTCCCCAACCCTGGGCACTCTATTGTCACCACTAATTCTCTCACCTTTAAAAAAAAACCCTCCAGATAAAACTAAAGCAAAATCTTCTCTTGATTTTACTTCCCTTGTCATCTACCACCTTATTGCTTTGTTCCTCTCTATAGCAAAATTCTTCAAAGGATGATTTATATTCATTCTCTCTACTACTTCCGTTCCTATTTTCCTTTAAACACACTTCTATCAGGCTTTTGTTTCCAGAACTAGGTCAAAGCTCCTTCCCCAAGCCACTAATTTTTCGAATCCTACACTCAGTCTTAGTTCTCAGCTTACATGCCCTGCGAGCAGAAGTTATCATGGTGGACCACTTTTTCTTCCTCACTGTAGCATCCTCACTGGCTACCAAATGCCACACTTTCTTGGTACTCCTCCTGCATCAATCACTGCTTCTTCAATCTCCTTTGCTGGTTCTTCCTCTTCACCTCCTATGACTTTGAAGTTTGTTTCCAGACAAGATTCCTCTCAAACTCTAGGCTCATATTTTCAACTACCAACTTAGACATATCATTTTATGACAGCATGGGTGGGCCTGGAGGGTATTATGCTAAGTAAAATAAGTTAGACAGAGAAAGACAAACACCATGTGATTTCACTTACATGTGGAATCTAAAGAACAAAATAAACAAATAAACTAAAAGCAAACATATATTCAACATCAAACCTAGGTAGTCAGAACCCCCCATCTGGGAGAGGGGTTCAGGAGCTGGGTGAAAAATGTGAAGGGAGTACAAAGTACAAATTGGTAGTTACAGAATAGTCACAGAAATGTAAATTACAGCATAGGGAATATGGTCAATAATATTATATAACTAGGCATATGTATGGGGTCAGGTAATGGAAATATTGGGGAGACCACTCTGTAAAGTATATGATTACCTTACCACTATGCTGCATATCTGGAGCTAATGCAGAATAATTTAAATATAAACTGTAATTTAAAACATTTTTAATGTAACATGTCAAACTGACCTGCCAGAAATTTTCTCCCTCAGACATGTATTTGCTCCATCTCCGTTTTTTCCCTATCTCAGTTGATTGCAAGTCTGCTTCTTAATTGCCCAGTTCAAAAATCTCTAAACAGATCGCTTTCTTTATTATGTATGCCACATCCAACCCACCAGGTAATCCTACTGGTTCTGCCTCGAGAATTTACTCAGAACCCAAACATTTCTTTTTTAAAAATTATTTTATTGTTGTTCAATTACAGTTGTCTGCATTTTCCCCCCACCAGTCCCTCCCCAACCCCGGCCAATCCCACCTCCCTCCCTTGCTTCCCTCCTCCCCCTTGGTTATGTCCATGTGTCCTTTATAGTGGTTCCTGAAAATGCTTCTCCCCACTGTCCCCTCCCCCCTCCCCTCTGGCTATTGTTAGATTTTTCTTAATTTCAATGTCTCTGGTTGTATTTTTGTTTGCTGTTTTCTTTTGTTGATTAAGTTCCAGTTAAAGGTGAGATCATATGGTATTTATCCCTCAGCGCCTGGCTTATTTCACTTAGCATAATGCTCTCTAGTTCCATCCATGCTGTTGCAAAGGGTAGCAGTTCCTTCTTTCTCTCTGCTGCATAGTATTCCATTGTGTAAATGTACCATAGTTTTTTGATCTACTGATTTACTGATGGGCACTTAGGTTGCTTCCAGCACTTGGCTATTGTAAATTGTGCTGCTTTGAACATTGGGGTGCAGAGGTTCTTTTGGATTGGTGTTTCAGGGCTCTTAGGGTATAATCCCAGCAGTGGAATTGGTGAGAACCCAAACATTTCTTACATCCACCACTCTAACGCCTCAGGGCCAAGTCACTGTCATCTTAAGCCTGGATTATTTTGGTGGCTTTCTGACAGCTACCCCACTCCAGTCCTTGTCCCACTGCAGTCTGTTCTCAACAGAACAGCCAGTGTGATCCCTTTAAAACACAAATCAGATCATGTCCTTCTTCTATCCCAAAGCCTGCTGTGGTTTCCCCGATTCATTCATAGGGAGCTCCCAGGTCCTGGTATCTTATAGAAGTAATGACTATGTCCCAATAACTGCTATTTCTGACACAAAATCATCACTTATTATTAAAAAAAAACAATAAGTACTCTTTAAGAAGTCCTTTAAGTTTTTATAGTGAAAACAAGGCTAGGTAGAATGCTACATAAAAGATGAAAAAATTTATTATTGTTAACTCAACCAGCAAGTATTGAGCATCTGTCATAAGTAAAACAGCATGCTAGATGAAGTGGGGATTAAAAGACATGGACTAACCCTGTAGGGACTCATGAAGATACATATGCATACAGATTTTGGACAGAATTGCTTCTCAAACAACTCAGACTGCGGTAAATGCTTCAGTAGGGGGGCGCAAAGTGCTAATGGACTAGAGACTACGAGTATGTAAATGAGTTGAGATTTAAATAGAGCTGTGAAATTTGAGTGTGTTTTAGAGATTGTGGTGGAGAATGGGTGTTATTGCTGAAGAAAAACATAGCAGAAGGAGGTGAATATAGGAACAAGGTAACAAAAGAGAAAACTCTCCAAGTGGGCTATAGCAGCAATGAATAGTAGTTAGGATGGCCAAGGGGTGAAGTGCTGAGCTGGGAGCAGAATCTCAGGGAGGCTGTGAGCAGGGCGCAGGTGGAGACAGGTAGGCTTTGGAAGAGCTGAGGATACTGACACAGGATCTTGAATGTCAAGCCAAGAACTTTGAATGCTTTCCTGCCTTCCAAGGAGAACCATTAAAAGTGTTGAGGGAATGAATGCCTTAATTGATTTATAGCTTTAGTTTCATTGATCCAATTATAATTTATTAACTAGACAATCTGTTCTTATTACTACCCTAGATATTTTGATGTTTGTTAAAAGCACTAAGGCCATTTGACAAAATATAAATTCCAGGGCCCAGATTGGATGTGATCTAGTAGATCTGGCGTGGGTTCCAGATCTTAACACTTAACACAAGCCCATGAGCGAGTCTGTGAGTAGTTAGCATGTAG